>JAVTVY010055269.1:0-29582 GCA_036873755.1 Hanleya hanleyi
AGAAATCGAGATAACAATGTTTCATCTCGAAATCCAAGATGGCCGCCTGGTGGCCATATTGGATTTCTGAATCAGACCACAAAAGTATCTTGCACAACTAGACACTAAGGGAAACCTGTGTATCAAATTTGAGAAAGATCCATGCAGTACTTCCTGATAAATCACGATAACGAAGTTTCATAGGGAAATCCAAGATGGCCGCCTGGTGGCCATATTGGATGTTCGAATCAGAGCAGAAAAGGTATCTTGCACAACTAGACCCCAAGGGGAACCTGTGTACCAAATTTGAGGAAGATCCACAAAGTAGTTCCTGAGAAATTGCCATAACAATGTTTCATGGGGAAATCCAAGATGGCCGCCTGGTGGCCATATTGGATTTGTGAATCAGACCACAACAGGTATCTTGCACAACTAGACCCCAAGGGGAACCTGTGTACCAAATTTGAGAAAGATCTATGCAGTAGTTCCTGAGACATCGCGATAACAATGTTTCAATGGCAAATTCAAGATGGCCGCCATGGCGGCCATATTTAAAATCGTATCGACACGGCATGAACAAATTCTGGTGTACTCATTGGGGGGAACATGCATGCCAAGTTTCAGCTTAATCGGTCAAGCGGTTTCAGAGAAGAAGATGTTTACGGACGACGCACAACGGACGACGGACGACGGACAGTCAGGCCATGACATAAGCCCATCGGGCCTTCGGCCCAGATGAGCTAAAAAATTAGAAATTTGTTATGATTTCCTGATTTTTCGGTCACATTGACCTTTGACCCCTGACCTCATCCTACATTCGGTATGCAACACCGCCTTCCTCCCTAGGGCATCCACTCACCAAAATTAGAACTGTAGATGGAAACTGTCAATGATCAATGATTTCCTGATTTTAGGCAACAGTGACCTTTGCCCTCTGACCTCGACCTCAATCTTGTTACATGACACATCGTCTCCACCTAGCATAACCACTCACAAAAAATTGCGACTGTGGATAGATAACATTCATAGATATAGACCGGAAACGAACACTTCAGTCATTTCATGTTTTTCAGGCCAGTGACCTTTGACCTCTGACCTCGACCTTCATTTTGGTACGCGACACATCGTCTCCCCGTAAGGTATCCACTCCCCAAAAATTGGAACTGTGGATAAAAAACTGTCCCAGATATAGACCGGACACGAGAGACGGACAGACGGACGGACAGACAGACAGACGGACGGAAACCGCCATCACATAACACGTCCGCCTTTTGGCGGGCGTATAAAAATGAAAGCTATTCTCCAATTATACCTTCAGTCAAAATTTGGAGCGAATTGAATCAATAGTTTTCAAGTTATTGTGTTAATGGGAGAACGTGACGCGTACACACACACACTGACACACACACAAACAGCAATTCTAAATCCCCCGGCCGGGGTCTGGCACGGGACAAAAATGGGCATAGGCAGAATGTCTTGAGAGGGGGTTGGTTTCTTATGCTTGCTTATCAGAGGGCACCAGTAGTCCGTAGTCCAACATAGTACAATAACATATATGGTTCTCTGAATGGCAGTCTTCTATCTTATTATTCAAAATTATTATTTTAGGTGAACCTCTTTATACAAAATTCCAATTCTGAATAGTGTTATATAAAATCTGAATACGATTCTACCAAATAAGCTTTGCAGACATGTGAAAATTGAATAGATGATTTCTCACATTCCGTAGTTTCACATGAATAACTTTATTTCTCTGAAAATTTGCCACCAAGAAACCAGATATTTGGTACTGCATGATAGTTCTACATACATGTATGGTATAGTCGCATAGTTAATTCTTATCTCTCAGATAAGCCCTACTTTTGGATCAATATTCAAGCTAATGATTACATTTATTTTAATATTATACTAATACTTATCTGTACAAAAATTTGAGAATCAAACTGGAACAGATTCTCATTTGAGGTTATTTTCTATCGAAATGATCTTTAACATGACAGTAAGTGCTCAATCAGAAAAGGGTCAAAGTTGAACATTTGATATTATTTCATGAATATTGTCTTTCAGTTCAAACCCTAATTGAGGCAAATTGATGAGCTATTATGACATATTACATAAATTATATATATTATAATATTTGTATATAACTGTGGTAAGATGTACCTGCATTATCACGGTACTCCATATGTACTGTAGAGTTGGGCTCATCCATTCCATCCACATGCCTGAAATTGGAAGACAATTGATGTAGACATTATGTCGTTGACCCAAATCTCGTAAAAGGTGTTTATATTGAAGTACATACAGCTCTCAACTAATTTTGATGGTTTCCAGCTACTTCTGATGTAACATGTTGAAAAGGACAGTCTATCTTGTTTGTACAATCTTCGAGAGCTGTGAAATTCGGTTTGTGAGAGTGATGGACATGGACAGGAGTGATTTTGATGTACATATCATGTGATACAATATGAATTGCTGCACTCTCCCATCTCCTGGAAGTAGAAGTACAAATATGAGGGGGAATAACTTACGTATACCTAAGAGACTGATTGGACTGACTCCCTTAACAATCCAGACCAATATGATTGTATGGGTGTAGGAGTTTGAATGCGCGCATAGCATATAGTTATATCATGGCATATTCATACCAAATTTGAGAAGGCAAGTGGTTTAAGTTATTGCCCAGAAATGAATCTTGCCACCATGTGGCGCCACTTTCAGGCACATGTGGGCGAAACGCAATCTCAAGCGACATCTCATGGCATGGTACATGTATATAATACCAAATTTGAAAGGAATCCGATGACAGGTTCTCAAGTTATTGGAAAGAATGAATATAGGATTTTCCCACCAGGTGGTGCCACCTGTTGACGTGAGTGGTCGAAATGCAATCCCAGGCAACACCTCATGACATGGTATATGCATACCAAATTTGAGAAGAATTCATGAGCGGTTCTCAAGTTATTGCCTGGAAACAAATTTCAGATGGACAGACAAACGGATGTATGGAGTGACACGCATACAGATGGATGGACAAGCCTTAGCGGAATCCAATATACCTCACTACTATGTACGGGAAAAAAAGGGACAAGGTATCCACATAGATGTGAGAAAAAATATGTAAAGTCGTGATCTTACTGCCCTGACAATTGAAACTAAATGTTGGATTGGGATTTTTTTCCTCTATTGGGTCTTTTATACAAGTTTTGTTTTCTGTTTGCTGTGGCTTTTGAGCAAATCCCCAATTACTGTTCTCATTTCATTCATCATTTTCATAGAATAGCTTTCACTCATCAGGGGGCGAGGACACATTATTTTGTTGTTGTTGTTTTAATATAATTTACTGTTGTAATACAACTTACTTTCATTATCAAGTTGGATAGATTCATTTCATGCACACCTAATACATCTTAAAGTAGTTCCATACATCTTTCAGAAGATACATCATGTAAACAATGGCTATAAATATTCAATGCATCATTCAGAAAGAAATTTTCTGTATACTATAAACATAGATCTATAAGGTTCACTGCAGACGTTCAGTGAAGAAAATAGTGCCAAAAATGGATAAAATCCTTATTTTCTTATGCTGTAAAACTTACCATCACATACCTTATTGCTATCGTGTTCTTATGTGATGGATCATTGTAATTACATTACCACAGAACCAAAATAGTCCCTGTGGTCCTCTATGCCCATGCGCAAATACCCAGAATCCTCTCTGATCTGACCACGTCACTTCCTTCTTTCCATTACAACCAGCAGTGGTCAGACATGTTCTCAAATTTATCCGTAAAATCTTGGATCCACCTTTGAGTTTACCATGGAATACCTCGGATATACCTTGGATATTAACTCGGATACCACCTGGGATTGCTGGGATTCTCGGATTTACTTACCTACCTGGAAATCTCATCCATCGGGAAGGATACGAATCATCTGAGAATCAAATAAAATGGCTTCTGATTTCTGTGTATAGATCTGGTCATTAAAGCCAACCATGGACCTGCATTTTGCTTGTCCATCATGTCGGGGAAACTGGCCCGACAACGTATTTCTATCATATCTTGTCGGTTTCATTTGCTGGTGAATTTCTGCCGTCTCCCGACCTTTGCAGGGCCGAGAAATATGAAAAATTTGAAAATCAATTTTCCTATTTCTAAGCTTAAACTTACCTTCACATACCTTATAGCTATCGTGTTCTTACGCGATTGCCTTATTGTAATACATTACCACAGAAACAAAATAGTCCCTGTGCTCCCCAGTGCCCATGCGCGAGTACCCAGAATCCAATCTGTCTGACCACGTAACTTCCTTCTTTCCTATTCAATCGCAGTATGAATAACCCATCAGCGGGGAGGCTGGGAGGGCCATCACGGTATGTGAAGGTAAGTTTAAGCTTAGAAATAGGAAAATTGATTTTCAAATTTTCCATATTTCTTGCGCTGTAAAACTTACCTTCACATACCTTATTGCTAGAATATCATAGCAGGACGGAGGGAATAGTGGTCGAAAACAGAAAGGAATCTCAAGCATAGGCGAAGGGGAAACAGGAGTCAGCAAGGTAATCGAGCGCCATAAACGCATGTAAGATGAGTATATTATGGCTATCGATCTACATGTATCACCCAGCCCCGAGAAGAGGGCCCTGTGAACAGGCTGACAGGCACTAGACCAAAACTTCCTGCACCCCCCCCCCTTTTTTTTGAAAATTGGGGAGAGCAAACACTTACCAAATTTTAAAATTGGTAAACTCACTAGGTCTAGTGCATACAGGTCGACGGGTTATCAACAGCCTGGGCACCACCCGCGGTCCCAGAGTGTAGAAATCCCGTCTCAACAGCGTCCAATTCCGGAGGTGATGACAGACAGACGTATCGCAAACCTCCAGATTACGGCCCTCAACATGTCAAATGTCGTCCACGGAAATGTCAGATCATAGAAATCAGGATGTCAGTACAGCCCTGACCTGATGAATCCAAACCTAGGAGAGTATTACCTCTGCAGGTACGTCCGTGTACACCAAACGAGAAGTTTTGGAAAGCTAGGAAGAACATATTTTATATTTCCTGCTTTAGAAGAGGGACCGAAAGATACCGTTGACGCCAGCCCAGAACAAAACGCACGTGTCTGCACACGAGAGCTCTTATCAGGGCCCATAACTCTGCCATCATTTCAATTTATAAACTGTTGGACAGAGTCGGGTTGACGGACTCCAGAAAGTAACTCAAAATGTGACTGATACTAATGACAAATCCCGGAAGTGTAGAACCCGTAGATATGCTGGGATGACGAAATCCGGTTCATACTCCATGTAACACACGACAATGCATAAACTAGCGAAGTCTGGGGGAAAACATATGACTAGGTTTTAGAGCCCATCAGCTGCACTAAGACCTAGACAATAGTTTCCCACATGAAGTATCTGCCGGACTCCCGTCGTAACAAGCTACCAAACTGCAGGAATATAAAACATCGTCATCTATGATCACAGTAGGTTATTATTTGATGTCATACATGTAGGCTGAAAGACACTCCTGAAACGATACAGCGCCCAAACCAGCTCCGGAACTGCAATGTCTGGAGTGAATCTCAGTACCGGTACCCATCGGAAAGCGACGGAGTGAACAAACGACTCCATACATCAATCCTTCTCCAGGAAGTGGAAGAAAGATTTACGTGGAACGATGGGTTGACACCTGAACAACCCGAGATATCGCATATCAATACACATACGTCGCTCGCTGAACAAGACCTCCGTTCCTAACCGATACGTTTAAATTGGATGTAAGGTGAAGAGAGGAGCTAGTATATGGCGTCCTCGATGAAAACACCCGAGATGGAAGGGCTTCTTGTTCTGGAAGACGTATTACATGAAGATGCTCTGAAGACAAGCCAAATCGTTTTCTAGAAGAAAAGCTGGCTGATGGGGAAAACCGGAACTGGGTCAGATAACATGTACTGATGCCACTGACCGGAAGCCGGTCGCCGAAATAGTTGTCATCAGAGTAGCAGCGGCCGAAGAATGTGTCCTCCAGCAAAGTTACGCCATAAACGTACGCAAGACGCTGCCACGACTGCTGGGATCGTAGTATGAGAAATATAAACAGGAATCATAAAGTCGCTGAAATTTCTCATAATTGAAGCATTCAACCTGGCGGTCTACGAGTAGCTGTCACCCGGTCGTAAGAATCCGATAGAGAGTCTGATATACCGGAAACGTGACAAACTCGTAGCGACGATCCCTAAAAGCAGGAGCCACTGGGGGAACAAATCACTGTTCCCCGTGCTTGTTTATGAAGGTCAAAAGCTATGATAATGTCTGACACAACACAAGCGTTGGTTATTGAGAATTTCTTGACTTCCGCTGTTACCAGACGACTGTCAATTCTCAAACCAAATATGTTCTCCAGCCCTCCTCGACGCCGTCTTAGAAGAATGGCTGAGACGGAGGAAGAAACACCGGTCAAAATGTTCTCCGTGCAAAGTAGAGCAGTACAGGTGAGATTTGACCTCCAAAAAGGATTTAGGTGCGTACTGGGACGAACACTTCAACGCCACCGCAATGATACCTCAGTGTCGGAAGAAAAGAACAGCAACACTACCGCCGGAATGAAGGCTCTTCCATATTGTCATCCACTTTAGAGGAGGAAAGACAGAAGAGAAAAATAGATTCTGTGCTTACACTACAGGTAATACAGAAACTGAATAAGTCCGGGGTAGCTCGGTATGAGACAAGTAACATGGAAACTGAAAGAGTATCCACTGAAGCCTACAAAACCGATCATGTTGCTGGAACTATTCCAATGCAAACTGAAGGAAACGATGACGAGGCGACGCAGTCTCATACACCACCCTGGACACTCGCCGGCCAGAAGTAGTTTAGCCGCAATAGGGATGTAACCTCAAGAAGAATAGGTAAATCGTAGTTTCTTCCGGTTACGTGACATCGGAGATGAAGTCCCTAGGTCGCGGCAAGCGACTACTTCATCATCGCTGAGAAGTCTGTCATGCGATTTTAACAGAAACGGTTCCAATGAAACCAATCCGTGTCAAGTTTAGCCAGATAACATGTTCTGGCGTAACTGACCAGAGTAATCACAATCCCATGATGAGCTGTGTGCGGAAGAAGACGAGTCGAAACAGGTCTCCATAAGAGGATTTCTTTAGTGAACACGTTCACTACCTCTAAAGACACAGTCGAAGTGGAATACCCAGAGGATCGATCAGGATCCCATAGGGAAGAAACTGCAGAAGATCACGTATTCTAGGAAAGTACGATCTCTCCTTGTTTCGTTAAGATGACCAAACTCGGCAAGCATTGTCAGATTTTTTTGGGAATAGATGTGACGTACAAATAGTTGAACGAAACAAACCCAAAATGTTTGGTTCAAACGAATTTGATCCAAATTCTGACAATAAGTCATACCTGGAGATGATGCTCCATTCATGATGCAACAGCAACACCCAATCGTCAGGGTCTACATAAGTCATATGGATCAACGAGGAACCGGATACTGATGGACGGTAAAGGAATGCGCATGCGCAAACCCTCGTTAAGACCCAAAGACAATCGTAAAGCTGACTAGAGGGCCCGGGTGAGGCTGTGACACTGCAGAATGAGTTACAATCCGGAGTGAAAACCGGAATTGACGTCATACTGCCCAGCTGCAAAGTCATACGACCAGTTACCAAACGTTGCTAGTTGATAGAAGTCGTAGACAGGAAGGAATGCGCTATGAAGATAGGCAGAACTTCAGGCAGCTAGATATGGGAATAAATCATCTGCTTTCTCGAAACTATAGAGCGAGATACAGCGGTGAAAATTCGCCAGATCGGAAACGGTTGAAGCAATGGAGTGGCCAAGTATCCGAATCCATAAAACAACAACCGTTCCGTTGACATCAAAGCAGGCATTTGCACGGTCGAAACCAATACGTAGAACGCCGTAGTTGATGAACATATGTCTTCACAACTTACGATAGTAAGTAAAGTGTGAAAACAGGATACTCTCAATAGTTGTGTAATCGTCACCAGTAAGTTGTTATAAGAGCAGCAAAATGGTGACATAATCTGTACTTCCTCTCCGAAGTGACAGATGCTGATGAGAGATTTCCGGCGTTTGCACGGTCGAAACCAATACGTAGAACGCCGTAGCCCCTTAAAAGAAGGAATGCGCTATGGAACATAGGCAGAACTTCAGGCAGCTAGAAACGGGAATAAATCACCTGCTTTCTCAAAACTGTAGAGCGAGACACAGCGGTGAAAATTCGCCAAAACGGAAACGGTTGAAGCAATGGAGTGGTCAAATATCCGAATCCATAAACGAACAACAGTTCCGTTGTCACCAAAGTAGGCGTTTGCACGGTCGAAACCAATACGTAGAATGCCGTAAATGATGATCAGATGTCTTCACAACTTACAATAGTAAGTTAAGAGTGAAGACGGGAAACTCTCAATAACTGCGTATTCGTCACCAGTGAGTTGTTATAGGAAGCAGCCATATGGTGACATAATCTGTACTTCCACTCCGGAAGTGACAGAAGCCGTTGAGAGATTGCCGGCCTAACTGGGTACTTAGGCCGAAGGAACAGATGAGCAACATTCACTACCTGTGTAGGATAGGTCTAAATACGATACCGTATGCCTCATAGGTAAGACCTGATGGCTGATAACATTCGACGTTGCCGGATGTGGCCGAGCAACCGAAACAACAGGATACGAGGCCCTGTAGCCTTCCCCCCCCCCTTCTTCCGTAATGGACAGGTACGGGGGAATACAAGGGCTGTGTATAGATGAGTAGGCATGTAATTCTTTATCGTAGAATAAACAGCCCGATGGAACAGGTATTTATTCTTTATCGTAGAATAAATAGCTCAGTGATACATCGTATGTCTGTATAATCGGAAGCTGAAGCCACGTAAGTTGAAACATGCGCCGTATATAACAGCAGATGTGGATGTGCAACCTTTACTTCACGTCTCTGAATCGGGGATGGAGAACGGCAGTAAACACCCGATCTACCGGAAGTCGAATGTGACACAACAGAAGACTGTAACAAGAGAAGTCACACGTCGAGGTACACAATATGGTCGGACTACAGAAGCCACAGAAGGATATGATGTAGGCCTGTACACCGCATGACGAACAGGAAATGGAGAGTACGTCGGAGCAGTGTAGGAATCAGCCGGTCTGCTACACATCGATGAAGTAACCGGAACACTATACATCGATGACGTAACTGGAGAACTATACATCGATGGTTGAACCGGAACACCATACAACGATTACGTAACAGAACATCACAAGTTGCAGCAAGCCTGTAGAAGGATGTAGTTGCCGAAGTCGGAATATGCGCAAGAACAGAAGCGGAAGTTCCGATGTAAGACAATGATACCGGAAGGTAAGATGATACCGGAAGGTATGATGTAAGAGGTTGCATGTAGATATCCGAGAAACTCGGAATAGACGTAGGCCGGAAGTCATAACTGGACCCAGGTATACGTGGTTGTAGTACCGGTTGAGAAAGCTGCGGGGGTGCTGACAATAGAGCCCTATATAATTTCGGCACATCCAATAATGAATGGCCAGATTCAGCAAAACCGGATACTGGTGTAATAGTCACCGATGACAGGAAGTGGTGATATTACAGATGCAGCAGACATCTCCGTAGTTTGTGTAGACGGCGATGAGCTGGGCCGAATTGTTGATAAATTCTCCATCTTCGAATTTATTATCGAAGTTCCAGTTTGTTGAGGGTATTAGTAGATACAGCAAACTGGAAACAGGAGTTATTACAACCGACGACCTTACGGAAGTGGTGCAATAACGGAAGAAATTGCAGGCACATCTTTCCTCAATTTCTCCGGCATTGTTGTAGAAATATCTTCTGCATGACGACGCCAATCAAGGTGGAGTTCGATGCAGCCGCCGGGTACGATAATCTGAAACTGGAAGTAGGGAACAACATATGCGATCAAGGTAATCTCGTGTACAATCTTACCTGGATGACGAACGCCATCTTGTACCCGTAACAACTTCACATAATCAGAAATAGTTGGAGGCGGAATATTTATTACAACAATAAAGTGAAACGGGGCGTCATATAAACATCAAATTACGTTTAAAAGACATAAGAAAAGAAGGTTCTCCATTACTCTAAAGACGAGACGGAGAACAATACAATTTCTCGGCCCCGCCAGACGGGAGACGACAGAAATACACTATCACATGAACCGACAAGATATTTCCCTTTGTCAGAAATACGTTGACGGGACAAAGCTCATTCTTACAAACTGGTCAAACCAGTTCTCCCGACACAACGGACCAGCCAAAGCGGGTCCGTTGGCCGGCTTCATAGACCACATATAACACAGACAATAGAAGCCATTTTATTTGATTCAGAGATGATTTGAATACTTCCCGACGGGTGAGATTTCCAGGCCCGGTAGGTAATGCAAGAATCACAGAATCACAGTAAAATCCAAGGTATTAATCCCAAGTAGAATCCGAGGTAATATCCAAGGTAAATTCCGAGGTAATGCGTGGTAAACTCAAAAGTAGATCGAAGATTTTTCAGACGAATTTGAGAACACGTGTTTCCACTACGACTTGTAGAGGAAAGAAGGAAGTTACGTGGTCGGACAGATTGGATTCTGGGTACTCGCGCATGGGCACTGGGGAGCACAGGGACTATTTTGTTTCTGTGGTAATGTATTACAATAAGGCAATCGCGTAAGAACACGATAGCTATAAGGTATGTGAAGGTAAGTTTTACAGCGCAAGAAATTGGATTATTCTCTGGATCGCGATTCAGGAGAGCCTTCCTTTTTCTGAGGGCTATTCCAGAAAAAAAGGCATGGGGGGGGCGGATGGGAAGCCTTTTTTTTTTCTATGGGTGGTCGTGTTAAAATGAAATCCAATTCTGTGGGTGGTAGGATTAATAAAGAAATGGATTCTATGGGTGGTGGGTAAATAAAACCAGTGGTGTCAATGTCTGGTCGTTGTTTTCATTCATTTATTTATTAAAACACTACCCGAAGTGTTGTCTGTTCTTTTGTATATGTAATTTCTCGCTGGCAACCCTCGTATCTTCCTGGAAGTTGCTGATCGTCTCATTCAGTCACCTCCGTGAAAAGCGCCCTCTTTGGAAGAATGTGGTCTTGTCAGAGTTGTCTCCCCTTTTCATTTTTTTTTGTAAAGTTACTAACAATAAGTTGATTTACGAATTAAATTTGTTCCCAGAACCTTAAAAATTGTATTAGCACAAAATAATGTGAAAGCTGGTCGTATATTCGCATGTGGCGATATATACAAATCTGCCCGTTGAGTACCGAGGCGAAGTTTTGCTTCCATATTCTTCCGACCTTGCTGACGGTCTGTTCGACTGGCATGACTGTTGAGCATCAAATTCAATATGAAATCCGTCAGAATTTTTTTAAAATTCAATCAATTTGGCGGCATAATTTTCAAAGCAGTGGTTTCAACGATATGGATCAACTAAAAAATCTGAACGACGAAGGACATAATTTACGCTTCAAAAAAGCAGTTGACACGGTCGGCACGGTCACAGTGAATAACTCCGAACCTGTTGATCTGGCGACATCAGCAGCAAATGATGATAATGATGAACCAAAACGCCAAAAAAACAGCGTTCGCATGCCTTTTCTTGCATTAAATTTAATGACTTTTCAAGGTCCTACAGTGATTATTCAAGTACCCAATTCAAGCCAATTTTAGGAAAACGGACGTGTTCGAATTATCTTTTTTTGACGCGAGAAGCTAAATGGCGGACTTCTTCATCTTTGATCGTTTTTAGTGAATATCCATTGCCTCTTGCATTTCCTATCATTATTTTCTCTCTTTGGAGAGCAATGCATTCTTCCTGCTCTTTAACCATGAAATTAGGTTCGAGTAATTGACCGCAATGATCGGCTGACAATGAAGAGATTAGCTTCATCGGACGCCCGGCCAATTTAAAATCACAAATTCGCGTACATTAGTACATACGTGACAAGAGCATATTCTGTCACTTAGACATTCTGATATTTTCTTTATTTTCTCTGCAGTACATGCTTGAAACCTTGCAGAATTTTTGTCACGGCCGACAAGACTATATATGTCCAACTATCCCGGTTTCGCCAATGATGTCAAGGGGAAAATATATAAACGATCTAATGAAGAAACACAGATTACGTCATTTTCAGATTGAGAATCAAACCTAATAATTTCTTGATTGCTCTTCATAGGGAAATATTGTGGAAGGGCTTTTCAAACTGTTTATGTCAATAAAACGAACAGCAAATTAATCAAGCGCCTGTCACTATTTAAAGGCCCATATCAGGGCCAACTGATCTGAGACAATACAATCTTCCCAGCTGGAACGAGCTCATCCCGCCCGGTAATATCGGCTAAACGAAATACATGAATTGCTTGACCTTTCTAACAATTCACTGTATCCATTCGTTCCTTGATTAACAGATGTATTAAAATACTTTCACAGAATTGGGTGGGGTCAGTAGAATGAAAGTTTCAACATGCCACGTGTTGGTTGAACATTTTCCCGCCATACGGAGTTGCAATAACATCACGTGATCAAGCCTTGGATAGCATGGCACGTGGGCCAAACTTGCGCTTGTTCACGATTCCCGCTTCAAAATATATTCAGCTAACACAAGGTCAATGTATTATGCCTTTGTAAAAGTGAGATCAGGACTGTCATGAAATTAAAAAAAAAATGTTTCAAACCTGAAAAAGAATTCCCTTTTACCTCTGTCCGATCGTTATTCTGGCTTGAAATATGGATCGACTGCAGCTGTTCTGTCATTTATTGGCTATACACTCACCTGTTTACCCAGTTTTATTCAAGTATATTTTGGCCTAACATGATCCGCATCAATCCACAATTTACGTTTTAATTAATCTGAAAATTGGATCGATCTGTTTCAGATGTATCTATGCTTCATTTGGAAATATAGTAGAATAAATGTAGGTTTATTCCATTTATTAAACGGCCTATAATCTCGGGCTATCTTACGTAAACGTCTCTTCCGACATTCAACTTTTGTGTCAATAATCAGATCACAAGTACCGTAATTTCTTCACTAATACTGTAAAAAAAAACTCACCTCAATTACGTTATTTTATTGCAAAAGAAATTTGGTTTATTAAAAACCGTATGTATTTCTATTCCGATTTTCCACTTCAGTTGCTGCCTTGTTCACGTCAGCTCTTTTTATCCAGTCTTTAAAATCTGGCAAAGTCAGTCATTCATGTTAAATTTGCACTTTCCTGATGTTTTCAATTTTTGATATCAGAACAGGTTACCCTAATAATTCATCTTCCAAATTTAATTCGAAAACGGCCAATTTTTCCCCTGTCGTGATTTTTTCCATCCTAATAAAACGAAAACGAGCATTTTCAATATACTCGTGAAACAATAAATTCGAACACTCCCGTTTTCGTCGTGGAGTTCGTGCCGCTGAAAGTAAAGTGAATATGTTACTCAGAATAATTTCTGTACAACTAAATCGTGACTAACGATACGCGTTGACACAGAAATAAAATACAAAAGTTCAGTTTTTGTGGTTGCAATTCTCCATATATCACAGAACTATGATCAGAAGTTCCTAACCGGGTTCTCATTAGCAGGAGGTTGGAGGCGAAAATGCCCGTCAACTGGCCATTTTGAGGCACCTACGAGATCAATAGAAAAAAAATTAACGGCAATTTGAATGATATTTTCGATGTCTCGATCATTTTCTTTAATAAACAGATGATATGGAAGGACAAAGATATAAATGTTTCCCTCTGCTTGTCCCTGTCAGGGCTTCGGTGTAATAGTTAGTTTGTGCACAACTCCTATGTCGAGGGAGCCATTATTTCATTTCTTAGGATGTGCATGATGTGTCTCATACATTTTGACTGCAAAAAGGGAGAAGTTGAGTATTTCATTTGTGCTACAGGGAGATGTCAACAGACATGGATGCTGGTGTTTTATTCACTCATCAATCCAGAACTACGTTTCCATGTAATAAAATGACAAACGTCAGTGTTTCCAACAACATGATAATCCAGTTTATAATCAAGGAGGAATCAACTTTATGGAGCGGACGAACATAAAATATGCACCCTCGCTGGGTCAGTCACATTGACATCTCACGAGTGACAACCCGATCATCATTGCAGGAATTTAGAGGTTTAGTTTTTATGTATTTTCAATCCTTGACAAGCTGGACATTTCACTTTTTACTTCGTGTTTGATGGATAATGAACCAAACGTCGGCATCACGGTACAGATTTAGCCGGGAAATATGGTCGACTGACTGCAGGCACGTGTCGCAATACTGTCGGGCTACCATCCCTATTGCGGTAATGGAAACTTCCACTGACCCGGTGTTGTAATCCCACAAGGCTTCCCGACGAATCGAATTGGAAGAGTTCACTTTCAAAATAGGGAAGTAAGGCACAAAAGTTTTCAACACGCATATCGCTTTTCAACAAAATCAACGTGAGGGCAGATTTTTCTTTCGTTTCGTAGACCATATTTTCTTTGTATTTCATTCTTGAAACTTACTCTGGCGGACAAATTCACGACCTACGCAATTTAATGATAATAACTACACAGGGACTGCTTGAAGTTGAAGAAAAAGAAAAAAACATTTACGGCGACAGATGGCTGATAAAAACTTTTGGGTTGGTAGCTTTTCGATGGGGAGGGCGGGTTACGCCAACTGACATATTTTAAGGATGGCCAGGAGTCTTTTAAATGAACTATGATAGAGATATCAAACATAATACACGGTTTAGGCCAGAGCATATGTACAGGAGCGACGGATGGAAAGGGGAAACACAACAGGAGACAGAAACAACGATCGTCAGTGGAGTTTTTATTCCATTTTGCTGGACTGCCAACCATACTTACCTATTACAGTAAAATTCAAGCACTTTCAAGGACGTACGGGAAAAAATTCTAACTTTCAAGGCCTTGAATTTTCAATATAAAAATTACAAACTTTTATGGACCCGTGCGAACCATGAAAAAATTAAAAATATTGGCCCGGGAAGTGATCTCCATAAACAACAACAACAACGACCATGGTAGGAGGCCAACCGTTTTTTGGGGGGTTTTTTCTATGGGTGGTGGGATGCCTTAGATAATTGAATTCTGTGGGTCCTTGTTGTGGCAGTAAATTCATTTCTATGGGTGGTGGGTAGTTAAAAATTCGCCCATCCGCCCCCCCCATACCTTTTTTTCTGGAATAGCCCTGATATGTCTTTTAAATGTAATTTGATGTTTATATGATACCCCATTCCACTCCTATAATTGTAGATTTTCCCCGCCTGCCGCTATTTTGGATAATGTAAGGGTTGTTTATCGGTCACAAGATGGCGTCCGTCATCCAGGTAACATCCAGGGGTACAGGGCCTCATCGTATCCTATTGTCTCGGTTGCTTGGCCATATTCAGTACCTCAGCGTGTGATGTTACCAATCATTAGGTATTTACATCACATTTGACTTTCTGTTATCCAGATCTTCAATTCCTCCGACCTGTTAGGCACTAGGTACCGTAGCTAGTCATATTTCGAGACAGGTAGTGAATGTTGCTAATCTGCACCTCCGACCTAAATATCCAGATATGCCGGCAATCTCTCAACCGCATCGTTATGTGTCGTTTTCGACTGCGCAGGCGCCTACTTCGGTGACAACGGAACAGTTGTTTTATGGATTCTGTCTGGATATTCACCTGTCTATGATAATTTAAAGTGATCGTAAACCCCCAAGTAAAGTTTCCATCAAATGAAAGACCATTGCAAACATTGTCGGAAAATATTTATTGTAATTTTTTTACGATTTTATTACACAGAGTAAACTGCAAATAAAGCATGGTATTCTATGATGGTCTGTTGCAATCATAATTAGGTCCAGTGACGTCACACTGCCTTAATACATATATTTCAAACTGTGTATGCACTTTCCAATGCTTGATTCAAGCTTAAGGTGTTTATACATTGAGTTTCAACACAGACTCACTGTTCCAATGTGCATGTTTCACCAACATCGGGGAAATTAAATGTAAGATTCAAATTGACTTGAGTTACCATCTCCCCGATTTTGGTCATGTTGGTGAAACATGCAAATAGGAACAGTGAGTCTTGTGTTGAAACTCAAAGTACAAGTACATGTATACATACCTCACGCTTGAATCAAGCATTGGAAAGTGCATACACAGTTTAAATATATTTATTACGGCAGTGTGATGTCACTGGACCTAAATATGATTGCAACAGACCACCATAGAATACCATGCTTTATTTGCAGTTTACTCTGTGTAATAAAATCATAAAAAATTACAATAAATATTTTTTGACACTGTTACCAATGGTCTTTCATTTGATGGCAACTTTACTGGAGGGTTTACGATCACTTTAACGTTGGTTTGTTCATCAGTTGACAGCCTGACTTATACTTTAACAGAGGTCGCGACTTGCATTTATTCAACAGTCCTCCATTGCTTGTCATCAATGGGTTCCGGTTTTGTGAATTTTCACCTCCATATCTATTTTGCTTTTTTTCTGCATTTCATATAAAACTATTAACAGTCGTTCGGTATTCTATACTTTACTAGGCTACAGTTCCGTGACTGGAGGGGACTTATTTCCATAACAAGCTGCTTGAAGTTCTCACTCTCAGCTGCTTGGTTAAGTCACATCTGTACCCAAAAAATTCTGACAGTGTTTTCCACCTAACGGAGATCCTGAGAGGTCATCTTAATGAAATGAGGAGAGATCGAAATTTCCAAAAAATATGTGACCTTCTGCAGTTTCTTCCTTGAAGGATACCAGTAGATCCTCTTGGTATTCCACTTCAACTGTGTCTGTAGAGGTAGTGAATGAGTTCACTAAAAAGAATCTATCCAAAAACACCTGTTTGACTCGTCTTCTTGCGTATACAGCTCAGCATGGGATTGTGATTACCTGACATGGATCGGTTTCTTTGAAATCCTTTCTGTTAAAATCGCATTCCCTCATCTTCTCTACTTTCAGCATGTCCAGTGGAGAATGGGAAACTCCTGACAGACTTCTCGGCGATGGAGGCGGAGGCTGATGCCGCTGCTTGAAGATATCTCCGATGTTATGTAACCAGAAGAAACTAACCGTAAGGCAACTCACTCTCCAAGGTATTCGTTCATCAGATCCGGGCTGTACTTACATCCTGACTTATATGGACCTATAGATCCGTGAATGACATTTTGAGGGCCCGATACAGGAGGTTTGTGACACATTTGTCTATCACCACTTCCGGGAACAACAATACCCCTGAGTCCAATTGGGCTGAGGGGTAAAAAGGTGCAAGAAGATGTAAAATATTTTCCATCTAACTGCGAATCCTATTTCGACCCTAAATGTTGGGTTGATTGAATCTTAATACATGTAAATGTAGATCAATTCAATTATCAGGATGTTCACATTGTAAAATGAGAGATGTTATTTTGAAGATTTGGACTAATCTATATTTTATTTATATTGCAGATAAGCATTGCAGATTGGCAATATTCGATTATAGAGTTAAGAGATCATTGTGTTCAGGCTGTATAGAACATGTATCCATTATCCACTTTAGGGGGAGTAACTCCCTGACCAGTCTGAATGTACATGTTAGATGTGATTCTATGAATTTCTCTACTTGACAGAGCAGAAAAAGTTAACCTTCCTGACCTACCTACACGAAAACAGGATGCTAGTTTTGTTGTAGATTTTAATTCTCACTGGTTTCAATAGGATACAGAATCAACTGTGTATACAGAGATTATTCATGTGTAGTTTCAAGTATGTTGCTCTTTAATCAGGCTGTGTCATTTTCCTTAGGTCAAGGGTCTTGTTTAACTGTATATAGGCATGGACAATACTGTTTGTAGTTAGACTTACAATCATGTGTCCTTTGAACCACATGTTAGTTTCCATTTACATAGATGAGAAGCATTTTACATCTGGCTTCTGGGAACTATTCTACGTTTGCCCTTAGATTGTCATTTTGCTGTATGTCAATGTATGTCAACAAATAAAACACCAGTTTGTTTCAAACAACGCCTCAGGTCTTGTATGGATAATCTTCAGAGGCATCCTGAAGTCGAAACATTCCCAGTAAGGTTATATGTGTGGACCCTACAGGTGAGACTACACCACAAACCCTGTAGTCTCGTTAATACCGTCAAAATTCACAACATGAAAACAATTACTGTTACTCACCAGAAATGCCTTGCAGTTGCCAATTTCTTCAGCAACTTCCATGTTTTCCCCAAATCCATCGTAACATATAACTGTGAAATGAACGGGAGAAATTCTTAAGACTGTGGACTTGCTGAGGTATTCAAGATAAAACATTATTATTTGCTTTCAGTGCAAAAATTCGTTCACATTTCATTTGGCAAAGCATGATGTGCCCGAACTCTGTATTCTAAAGATTGATTCAAAAAGCCTGTAATGATAACCTTACATGGTGCATTAGGACAGCTGTGTCATCATGAGTTACCTCCCATTTGTTTACAATTTTAATTTGTATGCGTAGATGCCAGAAATGACTGTGAACATTATAAATCACTATGATGGGAGTTCCAAGTACATGCTGTATAATCATGAAAAACGTATGTATACATGAAACCTTCAACACAAACACAGAGTAAACAAGAACAGAGAGGAAGCAGGAGGTCAATTCACAGACCTTCATGTCTTGAACATCATATCCCAGTATCCAGTTTTGCTCTTTAGGGTGGAAGGTGGCAGAGTAAAGGTCAAAGGTTATATTGAACCGAGTCCAAGTTTTCCCTTCATCTTGTGTTTGGTACAATCTTTTGTTCTTCGCGTCAACAGCAATGAGCTGAAATGGAAAGCAACCATTGATTTGGCATAACCACACATCCATCAATATTTACAGTATTCGGTCGAATAATTCAATAAAATTCAGTGGAATTTATGGAAAGCTAGACAATAATGAATGACTACTTCAGGGATTCATAGAAGCTGTTTTGTCATCAGTTATCGGGGAAATTTCCAAGCCTGTAGGCTGGGTTGGAAATGTAGGAGAGAAGTGGGGGGAGGGGGGGTGTTTGATTGCCATCCAGGTGGAACTGGCAATGTGAGCGCCGATGACATGAAGAATTATCAAAGGAAAGAGTGTGTATGATACATGTACCATGATAGAAAAGTGATTTCTGGAGCCAAGAAGATGTACATGTATCCTCCATTGTGACATACTCAGATATGATCATGGGGGAACTTTGGAGTACTTTACTGAATAGGTCAGTTTTACTATAAATAATATGAACAACTTATGATTAAATAAAAGGAATTTTAAAATATAAACAATATCAGTACCTTTGTGAAGTTTGCAGGACAAGTGTAGAAGTATCTTATTACAGCGTCTGTGTCTGGCAGAACCACATGTTGATATGTTGAGCCGTAGTCTATTGACCTAAAATGGCAAGGATAAGAAAGATAGTCTATAAACTGAAACAGGTTCCTTTTTCATTGAAAGTAGATTTTAGCGATCAGTCTTTATCAATATAAGGTGGAGACCAACACCTCATATACAAAATAATACATTTCGAATAGTGAAAAATTCTATTTTGCAGAATAATCTAATCTTTGGTATATTGAAATTATGTGTTCATTAATTGTTAACCATTTATACTAAATTTTATTTGAATAAAAATAGATTTGTTGCCATGGCAACCATATCAATTTAATATGAATAATAAGGGATTAGAAAGGTAAGTGTAACAATATTACCTGGCAACCCTCATTTTTCAATTTGTCTTTAGATGAAACAGACTGATTTACGTGTCATCTGAAATTTTTATTAAAAATCTATGTTCTTTTTTTCTTCTAAAAATCCAATTTTATGGGTATTTCTGTGTTAATCCGAGACAAGGAGTACCCCATTTTAATGGGCATCTATAGCCTAAGCTGATATGGTGATCCCTAATCTTTATTTTATTTTAATGTTATGCATAATAGTGTTAATTTATATTAAAAGTTTCAGTAAAACTCTTATGATGAAAAGAGATGTGTCAGTCTCCATCTTAAACATGAAATCAAAAGGTTTTCATATTTTACTTTTTCAATTCTTCATGGGTTAGTTAATGATGGAACAATCAGCATATCTACTTTGGTTTTATTAGAAATATTATATATCCTAGTAGCTTAAAAAATTTATCCAAGGCTGGCATCTCAAGTCCAGCCCATTTCAGAAAAGAAATCCTCATTGCTCATCTGATGGTGTTTGATGGTAGTTCATGAGTATTTGAGGTTATGGGGCGGGCGAGGACAGTTTGGAAGTTAAAAGAGTGGGGCCCAGTTCTCTGGAGGTGGGGACTACCCCCGGGGTATTGTCCCATAACATTACAATGATGTGATATTTTGGAATATATCAGGTTATGGGGTGGGGTGAGGAGTTCAGGAATAGGGGCTGGGGCTCACTGACCGTACTGATATCGTTGTATTCAGAGATGACAACTGGCAGTATCATGTATGTAACTTTCTATCAGCACTATACATGTATATACATGGCAAGTACAAAGTCAACATTCAAGGAAGGCTGCTCATACAATCATGTCATTAATTCAGTATACTGAAGAGAATATAAGCTGACCTGTAGAAGGAACTTGAGGGGACATCTCCATTCCCTGAATGATTCCGAGTAAGGATGAAAATTGCCTATCACAAAAAGAGAAACATCATAAATACCAAATTATCTACAGGAACTCAGGATTATTGTGGCAGGCTGTGAAGATTTCACTTTTCTCAAAAGGTCTATGTTAGAAAAGAAAATTGCATTGTAATGTTAAGAGTTTTTGTCATTTACAATGACAACGTAATTTTCAAAGGCAATGACAATTCATGTCGGCCAATATGCTGAACAGTCCAAAGCAGAGTAGAGTTATCCCAGTCTAGTGTGAGTCAGTTATACACCTGTCACCAAGCTGTGTTGATCTGAAAATCTAATACCAAGTACATGTACTTATAAACCAGTTTGCACAGTAGGGAAAATGCCCACTGGATTCTTTCTATTTAATCCCCTACTGCCTATTGTGGCCCATTCTTTCGTAGCCTGTCTTGTTTGTGCTTGGTCTGAAATGAAGCTGCACAATCAATTCCCAATTGACACACATCACTTGTTTGGTCCACCTTTTAGGTAGGCTACAATCACACAAAATTCGTAAACTGAGACAATTATTGATAAGAAAACAACAGCCTTTAGGCTTTGATGTGCATCTATGCATGCCTAAATATAAACCCCTCAAAACAGATTGTATTAATTAGAATTTACCTTGAGGAAATAAATCTCAGTCAGTCAACTTAAATTAAACACCAGTTGCATATGTACTGTTGTGTAAATTTGAAGAGCTGAGCATGATTCTTATGGATACTGAAATAACTGAAATTATTTTACCTAGATAAGCTAGGTGAAGGTAAGATTCTGGTCAATCACCAGTTGCAAATGTAGTATGAATTTGGAGAGCCTAGATGTAATCCTTCAAAAGTTAACACCAATAATCACATTCGACCTTAATAAAATATGTCAAGATCAGTCAACTTCACTGGACTTCTGACCCATTGTCAATTGAAATGTTGTATGAATTTAGAAAGCCTGGCTATAAGCCTTCAAGAGATATTGCATTGATAAGCAAGATGAACAGACGGATGGACCAATTAATCAATACCCTCCAGTCAAAATTGGCAAAGGGGTCAAAATCAATTATTGTACCTTATAGCCAAATTATACAAATTTTCAAAGATTTATTGATTTTTTTCAACCACAGTGACCTTGACCTCAAAATGAATAGGGTTCCTCTTTGACCAATGTTTGGGCATACTCAAAGTTTGGTACCGTACCAATTCATGGCTTGGATTTTTGGAGATATTGCACGGACAAGCAAAGTTAACTGACGAATAGACAAACAGACAGAGAGACAAAACAGAAGTTGTAATCGCAGTATGCGACCTTGTCTTTCGAGCAGCATATAAAAAGTTAAATAACTTTCTTATCTAACATAATTTTTGTTGTAACAGATATAATATAGAATTTTCTGAACTTCTTTTCCATATTTGTGGACTTCTGTTGACTGGCAGTCCTAAGAACAAATGTTTTTGTGGATTTATATTAATCTAGATATTACTTGCCGGTTAAACTTTTTTTAATGAGAGTTTCCATTGGACAAGGAACATTTGATATATGACTTCACATTCAAACAGAATACACCCAACAAGCAGCTCCCCAATAAGAGACTCTTTCCTATAAACAAGGTCGGAATTAGCAAGCGCCATGACAGTTCCTGAACGAGACAATGGAACAGGGGTGTAAAATAAATAGCACCGCTGAGCCTTCTTTACACCCCCTGCACCATTGTCTCGGGCATAACCAGGGCTACAAAATGTGGAAAGAGGGTTCCAAACAAAGATGTGGAAAGAGGTTCCAAACGTTATTAAGAAAGCGTCTAAGTCTACCGTAAAAGAAACTGTGAAATATAACAGTGCCTCTCAGCTTCTTATCTATATACATTCTATTTATGAATGTTTTAAGATTTAAATTCTTATCATCTTGTATATTTTTCATGCAAATTTATATGTCTATGTTATATATTATATTTTGAATTGTATTTTTTGTGTAAGTCATAATGGTGTGTAGTGCGCTGATAATGTATGGTATTAACCACTGACAATAAATAAATAATTATTATTATTAGCTTAACCAACCATGACGGCAGGTAACTTCCATCTCACTTATTGCCATTTGCAGGCGAGATGCAAACTGAGTGTATTGATGCATGGCAGAATGAACCCGAAGGCTATTGATTAATCTATTCAATAATAAACCAATACGACCGAGTTGATGATGATGATGATGATTTCTGTAAAAAGTTAGACAACTCACATTGCTATTATTACCAGACCAATGAACAATAGCTTCATTGTGTCCTCTATCTGTATCCGGTAACGAAAACACGTCACTGGTTAAAGCTTTCGCTTGTTTTCCTCGGTTCTGGTCTGTTGCACGTTTAGTTAGAACATGTAAACTGTCTTTTTCGGCACCATACTTTATAGATATCACTCCGTTTCCATCAGATCCCGCTGAGTTACTGAATACTTCAGCAGGGGACTTCCTAATCAACAATGTAAACAAAATGAGAAACCACGCAATCGTGATACCCGCCATTTTGTTATGTTCATTGCAGGGTAATCCCCACTATCTGTCTAGAACTATTTTGATTGGTCAAAATATGAAGAATGCATGTCTCGTACCTTTCCCTATAGGGTACTGGTCATTTTGTACCCACACCACTTCGTACCCAGTCCGTTTCGTACCCTAAGCGTACAGTGACGTCGCCAGTTCCGATCCAGTGTCAGTTCCGACCCACTTCCCAAAATTTTGCTTCTTGTCATAACCATGATCACGCGAAATCATAAAACATTTGATGTATTTAAGCAAGTTGATCAACCTCTCAATCATGGTTAAATTATGTTATGCATTCACTGGTTTTGTTAGGAGACAGCTTTGCAGACCCACTCCATACACACAACTACATCGGTCTAAGTACAAACACCATGACTCGCCGTTGGTCAAAAACCGTGTCGTCTGTCAGCGCTTCCGATCAAAGTTTTGATGTTTTGTTTCTCACATATAATTATCATATGGTACTATGTATCTGTCATAAATTTATTTACTGGGGTGTCTCTCTAAAGGCTACCTGCTCCATTGTTGACATCAACTGACGGAGCCAGTTCCGAACCACCATCATCCATGGATGGCCAAGCTGGATCGTACCATGGCCTGGAAAGGTCTTGCGAACGCAGCGCACACTACGTAAAATCATAACTCGAGTGCTGATTAGCATTTCTCTCTTTAATCTGCTATTCAGAGGTAAAATAAGTAAAAGTACCGTTGATTCATCATCATTTTCGAGTGAGTATACGCTTATTAGCCATCGGAGTTATTTCAGTGTCCAATAGATCTTGCCAATATGATCAGCTCGATCATATTACTATCACCCCCAACCCGCATTCTTTAACGTCAGATGTTCACTTATGAGATGAAGACATTCAAAACGAAATATCCAGCTAGGGCCCTATTTTGGCGGAAAAGTTATCATGGTGACGTTTACATTTGTTTATATCTGGATCAAAGGTCAATGTCGGATCAAAGGTCAATGTCAAAACAAGGATGGATCGGAACTGGCGACAGTGGGTCGGAACTGACACCTCTCATTAAGAAATGTAATTTTATTTTCCCTGTAGTTCAGTTTATCCCCAGCTAAGTTAGTTTGTTAATAAAGGCTATGGACAATTGTACGGCGATCAAGATAATGAATATGCCAATCAAACTATTTCCTTCTGAAACAGATGCAAATTTCACTTTGGTGGGTCGGAACTGGCGCCTCGTCTGTACCATAATATGTAGTAGGCAAAGCCTAAAAGTGAGCGCAGGATATGTGCAACTATACCCATAATGGACAACTATAACTTTTGTTGTTGTTATTGTTTATCTGTTAATCCACTCCTTAACTCGATGAGTATATTTTTACTGGTGCTACAAGATAAAATCACATGGTGCTAGTATGTTCCCACAATGCTGTTTGTTATCTTATGCTTGTAAGATGGGACACCATTGTGGGAGAGAGACACGGGCGACCCCTGTACGGCTATAGAAATTCCAGGGTTTCCAGGGGAAAAAATTACCCTATAAACACCCTGGAGTATTCGGACAGTTTTCCAGGGGTTTTCCATGCTCTAAATCCAGGGTATGAAAATTTGTTTTGAGAAAGGCAGGATATCGTAGTCGGACGATGGACGAGGATGGACACACTGGCCAGGGTTTCCATGGATGAGGATGGACACATTATCCAGGGTTTCCATGGACAAGGAGGGACAAATTGTCCAGGGTTTTCACAGACGATGGACACCGTCCAGTTTTTGATGGACGAGGATGGATTCTGTCCAGGGATTCCATGTCCAGGGTTTCCATGTTTCCTGCAGTATTGCAGCAGATCAACTCGTTTTGACAACTGATTCATGTAACCGAATATATCTGGATTTCTGACTCCATATATGCAGGCACTAGATGCCATCATGAGACATAAGAATAATCATTTTGAATATTAAACATCTGCATTCATGAAATGAATAATTGCTGTGATTATATGGATCAATATATGTTAGGCCACATTCTAGTTTAGTTTTTTGGTGTTAAATTGTCAAAATAATAGGGGTTTTTTCAATGCCATTTTTGTGGATGTAAATGTTACTACCCTTGAATATATTCATTGTCAGCTTATTAATGTAATACTGAAAGACACTATATTATAAATTATCAGGAATTCCACAGAGTATATACAATTATCAAAGTTCTGCAATATGGGCATAAGTCTTTGCAGCAGACCTTCAGCTGCAGAAATGTGCAGAAGCCCTTCTGAATCACTTTGAACAGGATTAAGTTGTGAATGTCTCAGAACATTACATTGATAACAGAACATTGTGTACTACCTGCTTATTATTGAGTGTAGTGAATAAGTTTCCAGAGAAACTCTTAGACTAGAATACTACTGTGCGATCTAAGTCTTTTATATTCCAAATCATTACGACTGGAACATTCTACATTATGTGGAGTGTAAATTAGTAAAACCTGGTAATGTGGTTTTTAATAAAGTGGTCATTCTGGTGATGAAAAATACTGTAACCAATTTGTATATAACTAAATTGTATGAACCATATAGGCAGGGTTGAAGATGACTCGTATTTGAAATTTTGCTTTAAAATTTGAGCAGTGTGTCAAATTAACATACCCCTGTCCGAGATTACTAAAATTGGTACAAGTACAGAAAGATTATGCAAGTCACTGCTGAAATGAAATTATAATGTCCCTTGCAATTGCAATTAGAATTGTGCAACAATATAGTGTGGTAGGAAGCATATGTGAATAAGATATATATTCAGACATTGATTGTGGTAAACGTTCTTCTCCAGAAAGTTCAAAGTGAACCAAATGCCGATCAATGTCAAATTGAAAAAGCAGAATTGTCATTGGCTTGTTGTATGAGATCTCAGAGAATAACGACAGACAGGTTACACATATTTCTTACAGCATTACTACTAGATGGTATTTTTTCCAATATACATGTATCATCTTGGTTACCAAGATTGATAAAGTTACTGCCCATTTCAAAACACAAGAAATAGTGCAACTTGCATTTTCCACACTTATTTCTGTGAAAAACTGTCTAAGTCCACAATGTCCATGGTTTTTCCAGCCTGTTTTTTTATCAGAATTCATGTTGAATTCTCCATATTCCATGGTTTCCATGGACATCATGATCTATGGTGTCGATGGACATCATCCATGGATTTCCATGGTGTCCATGGAGATCGTCTATGGATTGTCCATGCTGTCCAGGGTCCAGAATATTGTGATCATGCACATTATCCATGGTTTCCAGCATAATTCCAGGGATTCCAACCTAATTCCATGGATTTGTAGTCAACCCTGGATATAAACCCTGGAATTTCTATAGCCGGGAAATCTCGACTGTGTTTGGTAAAATATAGTGATGGCCACGACCCTGAGGCCTCAGAACCACGAGCCAGAAGTTTTTGGGCTCAGGGCGACCCCCACCGACTCTTGATTTAAGTATCGGTCAATCAGGCCTAATAATAATTATTTCAAACCAATTTTTCTGACCAACTGCATTATCCTCTGCTTTACTTGTCCAACTATAAGCCAATAAGCAGACAAATAAGTGGTGTGGGAAAGTTGTGGTAGGCCTTAATATCATTCATTCATGTGGAAACTATGATGTGGAGTTTCATCACATAATGAATATTCCTACGAAGTAGGCTACAGATCGCAAATTGTCCGGTAATGAGTCAGTCAGTCAGTCAGTCAGTCCATCCGAATTCTTTCGTCGGCAAAATAAGGAGAACCGTTGACATTAGAACCTTGATTTTTGGCATGAACGTGCATTAGGGCATTGTTACAAGCAAGTTCTGAGTTGACCGAATTCTGATTAAAATTTGATTTATAATTTTTTTTTATATTATTTATTGATGGCTCAGCGAGTACACTGTCATGTCCATCGGGAAGCCTTGGCTGTATGTTTCACTGTATACACAGTGGTGGGATATGCCATCCGTAATTGTTTTTATGAAATAGGAAATGCTAATTTTCCATCATTTGTTAGTGCATTTATCTACACCGCTATGCCAGCCTTAATACACACACTTCAGTATATTGTTATAGATACATGTAAACTGTGGCCTTTAACATGTATCCTATTTCACATCCAAACATTTCACCACTGACCACAGCAGGCTTCAAATTCAGGTCAGATTACCCACTGATGTTGAAATATCCTACATCAACCAATTAAGTCACCCTGGTGCAATAACCCAGCAGAAGAAAGAAAGATGTGGTATCATCCTTCAGATTAGTCTGTGTGAGCAACAATGATAACAGTTTACTGAGGGCGAAACAAAGCCATGACGGCATGTTTAAAGGGTCTTCTTTTGGTAGAATTTAACTAGATAAAGTAACTTTGATCATGATGTGGAAATATGATAACTTGAGGTTTTTTTTGTACCTCTTGAATATTGACTAGGCCTATATATCACACTTGGATACAATTTAAACAAAAAATTACATGTGTAAACAAAATATGTTTAAATTTTTCTTGTCATTTCAAATCTTGATCCATTTTGATTCCTTGATTAGGGGATACAGAATCACTGCCACGGAGTGTGTTGGTGTGTCACAGCAATGCAATTCCGATTCACACAACGAAGCTGAGGTGGTTTAACGTTTATCAATGAAGAAAATCACCGATCAACCGCCATAGAATATAATGTGAAACAAGAAAACCGGAATAGCACATTCATCAGATTGCCGATACCCAAAATGTGTTGTCTCATATATCTAGATAACAACGTGATGTAGAGACGCTATTTATTCGTCTTTGTACCGGTTATGCTCAGGAGAATGACATAGAATCATTATTATCTTGTGCAGAGAAGGTGTTGGTCTTGAGTTGAACTACCGTAAACTACATAAATGCAACCTTTCTACTATACTATATATAAAAATATGTTGTATTGTTGGGAAAATAATGTGATTCAAAACGTTGTTTTGATCCTGGACAAGGGCACTGAAAACCATTAAAGAGATGTAAATGTATTTTCACATGTAAAGCTTGAAATCTACTGAACCTTTATTATTCAATCTGTTTCCTTTAGTTAAAATGAAGGCGCATTAGAAGACTGTTACCAACAAGTTCCGAGCTGACCTACTTTTGATGAAAATTCCTGGTGATTTTTGATGAAAATCACTGGCGATTCTGACTTGGGTGGTGCCCATCTTAATATAGGCAGGATTTCAACTGGGGGGGGGATTTGAGTTGGACAAGCCTACTCTTACTCGTAGGTCCTGTGACGTTAGTCACACTGTATGATGTTATTCAAATATTATATTTATTAAATACAAGAAATATATTATATATTATATTTATTATATACAATTCTCATATTTATGAGTTTCACATCATAGTTTTTGAAACTATGATGTGGAAACTATGATATGGACTAGGGGAGAATAACTTCTTCTATGATGTCTGCTACATAATAGCAAGTATTAATTTATGTGAGATCTATATTCAACTGGATATTGACAAAACACAAGAGCTGGACAAAATAAAGCCCAACCAATATGATGAATGAAAATTCTAGAAAATGCCCACAGTTGTACTATTCATTTTACAATATATGGCACTGAATGTAAAGAAATTACGTTCCTGTTAAATATATTCTCTGTCAAGGTTCAGTATTCTTTCTTGTCTAAGCAGGTATCGGTATGTGGCTAGCTGTAATAGATCAGATAATTTCAAATATATTCAAATATGATGACTATAGAAAGTTGGTGCTTGATGGAGTCTAATAATCACTGATGAAGAGGTTTGTGAGTCCAGCCAGTTGTCAAAAACAAATCTACAGTACCTATGCCATGACATATCACCACGGAGAGCTGAGCTAATACAGTGAAAAAAAGCAATTTCCACCTCCTGGAACATCTAAAACTTGGCCGGATTGTTGCACAAAAGTGCAAGCAGCTGTTGCGTTCACACTTTCTGATGTAGGCCAGATAGTTTCATATTCAATCTATCATAAATATTTCCAATAAAATGTATAGTTGAATGTGCAGAAGGCGAATATGGAATGATTAGTGGCAAATGTGAAGATCATTTTGGTACTTTTTTACACCTAGGCTTTTAATGTTCCGAAGTTTACGATCAGAATAGCCTCTTTTTCTTAGTGCCTGAATCAAAATAGAGCAAGCCAACTGATAATCGCATACATTATTACAAATACGCAAAAATCGCAAAAACTGCGATTTAACAATGCCCGGGAAAGTATAATGCGGATGAAAGGAACTCCGATGCAGCAACTGGTGGCTGTCTGTGGGCTTGAAATAAACTTTAGTATCTAAAATTCTCATGGAATTGAATCGGCTGCCTTTTTATACCATAACATCAAGAAATGGAAGAGAATGTAACTGCAGGTAAGC
>JAVTVY010055270.1:0-31123 GCA_036873755.1 Hanleya hanleyi
TCTTGAAATCCAACATAACTGTCATTAAAGTATGCCTGTTGTATCACTATCTGATGCTTTACCCCTGAACAGGTGGATATATAATGGGTTTAGTTAAGGCTATATTGATCAAAGTAAGCTTTATATGGCGGCCATCTTGAAATACTAATTGACCGGTGTCACGAGACATCTTCAGTCACCATTTGAAACCTTGCCCCTGAAAATGTGGATGTAGCCACCGGAATCAAATTCATCACGCTTTTTGTTATGATTATGTTGACAAAGGTAGGTTTCTGACGGCGGCCATCTTGAAATCTAAGATGGCCACTATTTAACCAGTCTTTAGTGCCACCAACTGATAGATTAACCCTGTAAATGTGGAATAATGTTCCTAACTTGTTTAGATAATGAGATATCGGCGAAAATAAGTTTCAAATGGCGACCATTTTGAAATCCAAAATGGCCACCCGAGAGGTTGATGAAAAAAATGGCAACATTAAAATTCGTGATATTCGCAAATTTTAGATTTAATTTAGATTTGTTGCCAAGAATGGAGCCAGAACGTCCACAAATTTACACAAGCCTGTGGACTACAACTTATTTTTCAAAATAAATAATAAATTAGCTAGATTTATTGTCGATTTGGTGTAGATCAGACATTGGATTTACATACAATGTGAGCAGATAAACGGTTTCGAGCCATTCCAGTGAGAAAACTCGTCTTTCTTCTTGTGTCCAACAAACATGAAGACAGAAATACAACCTATTATCGTGAATCTTAAATTTTATCACTGTTGGCAACTATACCAGCTGGCCTCTTAACTGTCCGTAGCACATGACACAATTATGCTGATCAGTGTCATCGTTATATACTAATGCCATTTAGAAAGCAGGTAATATCCATTTATTTTTAGGATGTCACTTTCTTGATAAAGTAAAGTACTAGGGCTGGATGGGTCAGTCCCGTGTGAGACTCGAACCCGCGCCCCCAGAGTTTGGCATCAAATCACAAGCAGTAAATACAAGCGCGTAGACCACTCGGCCACCTCAGCTTCCACCGAAGGGAAGTTCGGAGACCGGAGTCTGGATTTCGTACATTCACTACCCCTCTGATGGACTGAATAATGGCACAGCTCCTAAAGCTTATATTATTTATATACTAATGCCATCTAGCGTGTGTATAATGTCATCGTTGTTAAAATTCATAAGCACAGTTCTGACGGCCTTATAATGTTCTTCTGATATCTAAGTAACTAGAAATACTAAAAAAGTGCAAAAAAAAAAATTCATTTTGGAAAATTTTCTATGCACATTTTTACATCCCATTAAGATCCACATTATGTATAATTTTGTATCGAATTTTCTCTTGCATAACCAGCTACTGCTTTTATTCAAAATATTCAAAGTTGGCATTTTTGCTACAAAAACTAAAGTCATGGTGTTCAGATTAGTGGGTTTCTGATTGACAATAGGAAGTGCTGATTCTGACAGCAGGCTTTAATGCTTTCCAATGTCCAAATAAATCCACCAACGGCCAGAGATTATATTTCGCCTGTAAATACTTTTGTTTACTCCAAAATTTAGGCTGATCTGCGAACATATGTTTATCAAAGTATGCAGAGACATCTGATTGACGTTCAATTCTTCAATGACATTGCAGGTTGAAGAATTAGCAACAACGATAGTACCGTACCGTACGTCCAATGAAATCTCTAAGTGTAATGCGCTTTAATCTGCCACAGCATGAATCCTAGCATACAGCTGTTTCACCAGCCGATGGAAGATAAATGGATGAGTCAGTTGGTGGAAGGTCTCGCTCGCTTAAGCCTTCGGTCTCGCTCGCTTAAGCCTTCACCGGACGACATTATCTCAGGTCATTCATTCATGTAAACAACCACAAGATAATTTGAATGAAAAAATCATTCAGCTAGTGCTCAATGCGTGGGTTCAACTTGAGGTGAGCCAACAGCTGCTTGACCTGTGGGATATTGGATGGTAGATGCATACGTATATTTTCAATAAACTATGAAAATCAACAAAGATAATGTATTTTTTTCTAATCGATGTTTTTGTTTTTGTTTCTCAAATTGTTCTCTCCTTTCTTTGATTCAATTCATTCCCCTTGATCTCAAGCCGAGTGATTACAGTTTTTAATTTTCTACCATAATGACCCCTATGGTATAGGAAAAGTCTCGGCTTGAGTTTATTTGAGTAATTAAAAAAATATATATTTATTAATATTGATAATTTATTGAAAATATACGTAGGCATTTACCAATCAATATCCAACAGGCCAGAAAACTGTGGGTGAATTGTCAGCACACGGTAGACATTCTTGACTGGAATTCTTTCCATCCCACATCATCACTCTCCGCATCGTCACTGCGCTATTTACAAGATTATCCAACTTTTTCCACAGTGTCACTGCGCCATTCCAGATGGAGTCTCATCCCACGCGTACAACGTCACTGCGCCATTCTGGACTAGAGTTCTTCCCATCTCACAACACCATTTTGAAACTGAAGCCTCTTTCTCTAAAACGTCACTGTGCCATTACAAAATTCATTCCTGTCTTTTTCTGCGTCAGAGCCTCACTTCGCCATTTCGAAATGTACTATTTTAAGTTGCGGAAAGGCAATACCACCACGTCAGCTTTCGCAATTTTATTCAAAGGCTAGTACGCATATGCTCTAAGCGTTTAAAAAAATGTTGGTACAAATAATTTATAATAATAAACATCTTCGCGTTATTCCGATCATTTTGACAAATTCGACATTTGACACTTTGAACGCAAAATGGGCACAAATGAGACCATAATTACAACCACAACAGAATGGGATAGGAGCCATTTTTGGCTTGACCGAATGCTTCTTGCAGAAGAAAGTTGTACAATTTTCAAGGGACACACACGAAGCGATAAAATAATAGCATCGATGCTACTTTCTTGCGCAAGGGTGATAATCATGGATTCTTTAAGGGCACAAAAAAGAAATTCCGAGTGAGGCTCTAAAACGGCTGTGATACACTATCACAAACCCATGGTGTTCTATTTGGGCCTTTTGGTCTTTGATATATGTTGGCATTTGTGGGAAGTTGATGCTGAGTCGACATCGGGCCTTACAGACTAGTCTTTTGTGTTAAATACCCTCATTTTCATCTGACGACGATACAGCTCACCAATCCCCAGTGTACGAGTTGTCACAGCGAAACAGCTCAGCAATTACCAATATACGAGTTGTCAGAGCATTTCCATCATAGCTCTCTAGATTTGTATCTAATACCGCTTATGCCGGTGCTGGGGGCCATGTGGTCATATCATCCAAGTTGCCACATGAACAGGTACAATAAAAGCGTACCTGAGATACAACATATATCACGAATCGTTAGATTCTTTGTATGTGCTTTAGAATAGGTTAACCGGAAGACTATACTGTGAAGTCATGTTGCTCTGTCAGTATGTCGGCACCTCTTCCCACTTCCCTTATATGTGTTGTAATTTTTACCTGTATATAGCGAGATTCTGCTGGTGGACGTTTCGTCCCCGAGGCGCGACCCCTGTACAGACCTTTTGGTCTTTGATATATGTTGGCATTTGTGGGAAGTTGATGCTGTGTCGACATCGGGCCTTACAGACTAGTCTTGTGTTAAATACCGTCATTTTCATCTGATGACGATGCAGCTCATCAATCCCCAATGTACGAGTTGTCACAGCGAAACAGCTCACCAATTACCAATATACGAGTTGTCAGAGCATTTCCATCATAGCTCTCTATATTTATATCTAATACCGCTTATGCCGGTGCTAGGGGCCGTGTGGTCATATCATCCAAGTTGCCACATGAACAGGTACAATAAAAGCGTACCTGAGATACAACACAAATTACGAATCGTTAGATTCTTGGTATGTGCTTTAGAATAGGTTAACAGGAAGACTATACTGTGAAGTCATGTACGTGGCTCTGTCAGTATGTCGGCACCTCTTCCCACTTCCCTTATATGTGTTGTAATCAAATACGTTAAACTTGACATATCAAACTTGTGATAATGATATAGGAGTTAATGTCGTCTTGCCACAGGTACCAAATGGTTTATGGCTTTTTTCAACATCATGACCGACGGTTTGCTGCATTCTATAACTATACGCCCACGACGGAAATTTCCATAGTACTTGAAATTTGGACCCTTTATAATCATGATCAACGCTTTACTGCATTTGGTAACTATACCCCATTCCCGATTTCTTCTAATACATGTAAGTTTGACCATATTATATTATGCTGACAGTCCCTTACCCTGTGTTCATGAAGACAAAAACGTATCACCGGCCATCAGTAATGTATGTCCAAATTTCTAGACGATTTGAGTAAAAATAATGTAAGTTTTATGGCGTTGATCCTAAAGTTCACAGGAGAACAACAATGTCATTTTGTAAAATGTTGTCACATTATAACGTCTGTATGAAGTTATAATTGCACGAAACATATTTGAATGTGTTGTAATCTTTTAGTGCATTAAATATCCTTTCTAAAAATATCAGATCTGCCAGTGCGAAGTACTGTAACTATTTCTATCTATACCCTCATTCCAGAATTGTGTTCTAGTGCTTGAAATTACAAGCGTCTGGTCCGTCATTCATAATTCAGCCGTCGTCCATCAAAAAATATCCGAGTCCATAATCCAAAGACCTATTCCATTTACCATTTCACAGCATTAGCACCAAATTCGAAAAGACAACCATAGTTTACATAAATAGGCTAGTTTCCTGCAAAGGAGATGCGGTCAACAGTTTTCAATGATGACGGTGTGGAGGCTAAGAATGTCCGGTGGTTAAGAGTGTTCGGTCCTATCTTCTAACCCAGCTAGGACATTTTGCTCCACATTGGGGACAAGTGCCCTTCCTTGGTTGCAACAGAAAAGGATATGAAAAGGGACACTAATCACCAGGACATTCTTATCTATCACACTGGCAAGACATCATGATGTTCCAAAAATATCAAATCCGTATCGCTGGTCAGTATTTTCAATCCATATGATATTCGTTGTAAAGTCGTCATCTAGAGAACGATATATCTCAGTCACGCTTTGATTGTGACTGTCCATATGAGCATCACGAGGATCTTGAAAATTTGACCTCATTACATTATGCAGACAGCCCGCAAAATGTAATTTTTGAACAATGTTTTCACATTAAGACGTCATCATGACGTCACACTCGTCTCATAATGTGTAGTTCTGATATAGTCATTTAGTGCATTATATTTTCAAAAATACCAAATATGCCATAGTTTAAAGTAGCATAACTATTCACATGGTGTTTTTTGTCTATACCGTATTCCATAAATTGATTTTCTTACCAAAATGCCAGTGCCTGAAAGTTCCATAAGTTACAAACGCCCCAACAGCCAGAGTGAAAACAAATTTACAGCTTGTCGTATTATAGCCTCTCAGAAAACGAATGACTGCAAACTTCCCGGAGTGGGTGGAGAGTGTCATTATTGTTGACTCACAGTCTACAAGGCATCGGTGTGAGTGTCTTCAAGGGCTGTCTGGGCATTTCTCTTCGGACGGACACTGAAGTAGCTGTTTCACTTTTTATCTAACTAGGATGGGTACCCGACAGAGAGGATTTCAAGGCTCGGTGGTCCCCAGAACATCTGACGAACAAATCTCCGAACTGGGCATGAAGCCAACCATACAGAGAAGAGGATGGGGATCGACTCCGCCTCGTGACTGAATTTGCCATCTTTGACCAAAGACCGAGGGGTCCAGTTTCACAGCTACTACTGTCACGAGCATGAATGACTGTTCACGGCGAGTGGAACAGTCACTACAACGAGCACTGTGGTCCGACCCCTGCTGTCTTACGTCAGGAAGTGGATCAGAACCTCCAAAACGTCAAGAGACTGTGCTATGCCTAATTTGACGTCCATGAAACCATAATTTGCTGGCTACCCAACCAGTTTTAAGAACACCGAGGTTGGCCGATAGGATATCTGGGCCACCATGCGGGCGTACGCCGAACAGCACGCCGAGTGTCTTAACGCTCAAGCCTGGCCAATGCTCGATGGGCGAGATGGTATCTTAACTACCGTCTACCAAGGGATGAAATTTATCACCGAGGCCTGTTCTTGAGGATTCTTTGAAGCCGCGAGAAGCTCTCGTGGACACGGGAATGTCAACTCGTAACTGTTTTGCAAGGTGGTGCCCATTGACGTAAACAAGTACGGAATCACCTCACCCAACAATACTCTCATGTTCAATCTCCCTCTCCGGATAGGCTGCATGGTCTACCAGTTCGCGAAACTCCGCAGGCTGGATTTCCTGTATGACTCCTGTATTTCTCGCCCCCTGTACAGACCTTTTGGTCTTTGTGGGAAACTGATGCTGGGTCGACATCGGGCCTTACAGACTAGTCTTTTGTGTTAAAGGCCGTCATTTTCATCTGACGACGATACAGCTCACCAATCCCCAGTGTACGAGTTGTCACAGCGACAGAGCTCACCAATTACCAATATACGAATTGTCAGAGTATTTCCATCATAGCTCTCTAGATTTGCATCTAATACCGCTTATGCCGGTGCTAGGGGCCGTGTGGTCATGTCATCCAAGTTGCCACATGAACAGGTACAATAAAAGCGTACCTGAGATACAACATATCACGAATCGTTAGATTCTTTGTATGTACTTTAGAATAGGTTAACCAGAAGAATATACTGTGAAGTCATGTGGCTCTGTTAGTATGTCGGCACCTCTTCCCACTTCCCTTATATGCGTTGTAATTCAACTGTGTGTCTTCGATGCGGTGGACGAGCAGTTTAATGAAATGGACAAGGATTCGGAAAACATGGCCGTGTCCAACTAGGAATGGGAGTGATCTACGGGCTCGGTATGAAAGCGAACGCGATCGGTGTTCACCTCGGCATGGGCGCTACGATTTCGACAAAATGATACCGGTCCTCTTCAAGCTCGAGTGGGCCGGCGATGCTATGATCGCTCTCTCGTCCAATAGATACTGTGTGGGGCCATAACAACAAGTTTAATTACAAGAGCATGTATCGTCGTCATCCTAACATCAACAATTAAACGCAACGTATATAGCTGGTGTGAAATGATGCCGGCTTACTGGCATAAAGCCATATGACCCCACAGGTCAACATTCTGTGTGCATTTCTAAAAACATCACATTGTACAAAAATGATCCATGCGACGATTTGTATCTCAGCAACACTTTTATTGTAGCTGTTCATGTAGACATCTTGAGCGGCATGCCAACACGGCTCCTAGCGATCGGCTTGTGCGGCATTAGATAGAAATATCTAAGAGCAATGACGTATTAGCACCATCAAGTCATCTGATGGAAAGTGATGACGTATGTGGTCGCTGGATAGAAGAAACGGTCTAAACGGGGAAAAATATTAGTAGAATGCAATTTCTAATTCAGAACACAAATCTATCAGGCCGTATGCCGACCAAACGATTCATTCTTCACCATGTTAATCACAGTTACAAACTACAATAGCGATAATTTGTACAGAGAGCAAGTCACGGGAACGAAACGTCCAACAGCAGAATCTCACCATACAGGTAACAATTAAACGCAACATATAGGTGATGTAAAAAGATGCCGGCGTACTGACATGAAGTCATGACAAAACCCAATGCGTCGGAGTTTTCCAGAACCACAACAGCGCCAGTGGGACTAACAAGAACTTCCGACCAATCGGAGCTAATTGCGTTCAACAACAGATTCAGCACGAAGCGCCAAGTCCTAGCAAATGGAATGACCGCTGGAAGTGAATATTTAAGGTGGACAAACCGTATTTCAGGAGGTCTGCCCGGGACGTCTTGTCCACCCAACACATGTTCACAGATGCCTACGTTCTCAACACAGACTCCAGCCATCGGTTTGACCAACATTGGGTCGCGGTGTATTTGGGGGATGACTAGGTAGACTAATTTGATTGAATACGGACTTTTTGTATTTGACGGACATGCACAATATTTCGTCATGTTCATAGATATGGTATGAACAAGAGTATGGGTGTGAAGTTCATTTTTCCGACTGGCGGGTTCGATCAACATTCTAGCGGGGCAAAGTTCCCGATCCATCCAACGGTGATCAGACAAGAGTTAGGGCAAGTGCTAGTGAATTTTTGTAGTCAGCTCGAACCGCTGTCTGTCTGTGGAGACCAAGAAAAACTCAACCACCCTTCTCTCGGCCTATCTGTGGTGACCACGAAAAACTCAAATACCCTGTTCGGCGCAGAAAATACAGTTCAATTATGACGTGCTCGGTAAAACTAAGATCATGCTTGGTTGCGGAGGGTTGATTTCCGATTGGCGTCTGCCGCCATCCCCAGAGTACTGGCTAGGTGGTGATAACAGCGCCCGTCTAGAGCGCCACTGGATTAGACAGGCTCAAGATTATCGGAGTTCACCGGCAGCTTGGATGCTAACAATGGAGGCCTCTCGCAATACCGACTATCCAATCAGATTCCTTGATTGCTACTTACTGTTCGTCGATTTTGGCCCAGCCAATCAACTGGCAGAATTTCCGCTGTGAGACCCGACGCAGACCCAGCGCTTCATTCTCCACCATATTAACCACAGTGACAAACTACAATCACAATGATGTGTACAAAGGGCGAGTGTCGAGAAGGAAACAGCAGAATCCCACCATATACAGATAACAGTTAAACGCAGCATATATATGTGGTGGAAAAAGATGCTGGCGTACAGACATGAAGTCATGATAAAACCCAGTGCGTCGGAGTTCTCCAGAACCCCAGCAGCGTCAGTGGGACTAACATGGACATCCGCACCAATCAGCACCACATGCATTCAACACCAGATTCAGCACGAAGGGCAAAGTCCTAGCAAATGGAATGACCCCTGGAGGTGAATACTTAAGGTGGACAAAGCACAACGAAACCTGCTGTCCTGAGACATGGCATCATTCATCGAAGCACACGTTGAAGACGTCAGATATATTTGGCTAACATGGCCTTCATCCAGATCACCCAGCTCTCTGCCTGTCTATGGTGACCACGAGTAACTCAATCACCCTGTTCTCGCCACAGAAAATACAGTTCAGTAATGTCGTTCTCGGTGTAACTAAGATCATGTTGGATTGTAGAGGGTGGATGCTATTTCCAATTGGCGTCTGCCGCCGCCCCTAGAATACTGGCGATAGGTGGTGATAGCAGCGCCCGTCTACAGCGCCACTGGATTAGACAGACTCAAGATTATCGGGTTTCACCGGCAACTTGAAATACTAGTAATGGAGGCCTCGACCAATACCAACTATCAGATCAGATTCTTTGATTGCTACTTACTGTTCGTCGATTTTGGCCCAGCCAATCAACTGACAGAATTTTCACTTCCTGTTTATCTCCTGGCTCTATTGTGCAAGTTCCCCATTAGGAGTCATGCTGCTCACAGACGTAGTTTGCTCAGACATCGCGAAAAGTGGGTGATGACCTCGAAAACTACTGAGGGAGAGACTCCATTCGGATATTTTTTGCTGCTTCGGGCCCAACTCAGAACATACCCGCTGCCTGTTGTGTGTGACTTATTCTCTCAGTAGTTACTTCATTCCTCCTAATACGGCGATTGGGTGCCCAGATACATATCAAAGTCCATTGTTAATCCACTGATCCGGCACATTTCGAAATTCAGATGGATTCGAGGTTAATGACGTTTCGTGTTTATTTATAAATTCTTTTGAACTGAGATGGAGGGCTGATATATCAAGGCTAATACGATGTGTGAACGGAGAACACGATTTGTTTTTGAAGGTGTCCAATCAAAGTTGCTTTGTGTGGCACGTGTCCAAAAATCGATTTCTTTATTTGGGTACGAACATGCAAGCTCTCTATTCTCATGTGTGTTACCTCATAATTGCACCGCATTTGAGGCCGTATAGTTAAATCATGGCATTCTGAATGATCTTATCAGTAGGTCACGTGGTCCGAGAGGCGTGACGTATACTCGTGAATAATGCTCGAAATAGCATTACTCGGGCGGTATTTCAGCCAGAGGTACTGGATGAGCGGTCCCGTGGGGCTCCCGGGGATTGACCTGGGGTGTCGTTGTGCACACTCCAAGTTATGTTAAGAATATGCCGCAGCCCCTCAGAGAGCTTGTCGTAAGAGGCGACTAACTGGGGTACCCGTGGGGTTCCCGGTGTGTGGAAAGGAATAGGAACCCTCCCGTTGCGTCCCTGGTGTTGAAAGGAATAGGACGCTACCCGTGTGGTTTCCGGGTGTGAAAAGGAATAGGAACCGAACGTCGTGATATGATTGAAATAGTGTTGAAAGCGATGTTAATTCATATTTACTCACTCTGGGTGAGCGAAAATGGTTAAAACCATGGACCTCAAATAATTTTTGCAGGACTGTGTACAATGACGGGTTTATGAGATATTTGTGTAACAGAAATCCCTACCAAGGAAGCGACAATAGCATGCTAAATGGGGTCTTCCTATTTGTGAATTTGAAAATCACTTGTTTTGATACAATCAATATGAATTTTCTTGTGAACGTATGCTTCGATATTTCGGTAGTGAATTGATTCTTTTTTTTTGGAAAAAAGAATATCCGTAAAATGCCGCTCCAAACCCTAAGAATTATTCATATGAAAACACTTTTTCTGAAATTTAAAGAAAACGTAAATAGTGCTTATTGTGTGAAACCTCGATTTTTAATTGCAGATTTTTTTGTCTTGAATTCTGGCACCAACTGCCCAAATTATGCGTCTAAGTATTTCATCAACTGGTAATGTGTTTAGAAGTTATTCACCATAAAAGTGTTTTTTTTCTGCCAAAATGTGAGATTAAAAACAACGACATTTCTAAAAGTATGATTATGAAATAAAATTGTATGATTTGACGCAAGTTTCACTGCATGAAATGAACTGGTTTAATTGCTTACTGCGCTCGTATTATACTCCAGTGAACCCGGGATTGAGCTGCGTTTAAGTTACTGTTAAACTGACCTAAACGTTAACATAATTCGAGTTTTCTGTACTTTTGGATTTAGTAAACGCCGAAATTTAAGGAAGTTTCATGAATAACAAAATCAAGATAAAATGTACAGATTTTAGAAAGTTTAATGCCTAGTTAAAGGTCAACTCAAACGATCTGAGGTCAAAAATATATAAAAATAGTCCTTTCGATTCCGAAAGTAATGATATTTTTTTCATAATTTTGTGCCGTCTGGTTGGCCAGATATTGCCGTTTGAAAGGTGAAAATCGCTCTCCTGTCAATTCCAGCTGTGACGTCACGGAGGGACAACCGTCTTGTATTCTCTATGTTAAAGCCGTATACCACAGTCATAAGTAGCTGCTGATTTCTGGAGATTTTCGGAGTATCGGGGCATCACTTGTTAAATATGCCGCGACGATGTGTAGTGGGAGGTTGCAGTTTTACTACAGATGACGGTGTTAGTATTCATTTGTGGCCTAAAGACGAGAAAATCGCTGCAAATTGGACGAAATTTCTACGCAACACGAGGGTGTGGAAAGAGGGCCTGAGCCAGTACTCGTATAATTTGCTCGGCACATTTTGACAGAAAGACATCATTCGAGGACCTCTACAGTGTAGCAGTTGAATTCGGGTACAAACCAAAACTAAAGAGAACAGCTATTCCAACTATCAAACCTAAGAACAATCAGAATGTGACGGCAAAGAAATCGGACAAGGAGAATCTACCACGGACATCGGCTGAACGAACCTTGCCTGCAAGCGAGGCCTCGGGCAGGGAGACGGCTGTACATGCCCTGCTCGCTCTCGCGTCCCCGATGAACGCCCAGAATGCTATCCATGATGTGGCATTTGTTGCTTGAGCACCTACAAGTTAGACTGGATGAGTCTCTATTTCATATGTACTATTGAATAATAATAAAATGATCTTTCATAAATATATATACGTTTGATAAGTAAAAAAAAAAAAAAATGAAAATAAAATGAAAAAAAATATATATTTCAAGTATTTCTTAATAGGCAGAGTTACTTCCTTTTGTTTCCCCTTTAAAATACATTATGAAACAAGGGCTGGGTCCGGTCTACCCACAAGTGTGAGAGTTCATGTAGATCAGACAACCACAAAGTCGTACGTACAGTGATCGGGCAAACCGGTCACCTTTTATTGTTTTTTTTCTGAACACCTATTGGTTCTGAACACCAATTGGAGTGAATGGCTGTACATACAGAAGTGATAATAATACTTTCATAATCCTTTGACATTTGAGATTGTGGGAATATCATTCGATTTCAATTTAATTGACGTAATTTGTCGAAAATTGAGCAAATGTGAATGCCGGTCCATCACATCGTTTCGACACCCACTCACCACGGCTTACGTTTGGCCATGAATGTCCAAAGTTTTTTATCAAACTATATATTTCTGAAATTGGTATTTCATGGGGATTATGGGAAAACAAACAGAATTCAAATCGGACGTATATCAGTAGAGTTATCAACAGTTTACTGTCCATTCTGCCGAATCCCGGAGTTTATCCCTTCGAAAAGGCCGTCTCGGCCAGTAACAACAACAACACAAACGTGCTCGTTCTTTACATCACAGAATCGTTCTACATTCAATACAGTTTGAAATATATGGACATTTGGTCTTATAGATGACGATAATAAAGTTTCCAGTCAAGTTGCATACCAATCTGTATTCAACAAACGACCTCTCCGAATCCTGTAGTCGTCGAGTTCCACGTTGTCAGAATGGTTGTCACTGTCAGAATCGGAGCCGTACGGCTCAAATTGATAGGGCTGAATTCCGTCATTGGTATTCAAACAACTGTTATTTTGCCCGTCATCATCCTCCTCTATGTCTATTTCATCTTCGAATCGACATCTGAATCGGAGCTCTAACTGCACTCGCTTTCCGTGTTATCCGCTATTTGTTCTCAGGCAATTGCCCTGTGTGACGTCATCAACCCAGCTGTGAAAGTGTGAAAAAGCCCACTTTGCTCCTATATTACGTGTGTTTCTGATCAGATTAGAATTTTTTCAATATTTTTTTTCATACAAAGTGAAGTATGAACTATGATTTTTAAGGATTTTTAGACAAAAAAAAATCCGTTTGGGTTGACCTTTAATTAAAATGAAATCTTCAGTAAAGCTACCTAAACCTGTTTGCTTTGAGATCATTAAGATATGGCACTCTCATCCGTTATAATACTTATGGAAATAAACGCAGAGGCGTTTCATGTATGAAGCAGACCACCAAATATAATTGAGTTTACTGAATCCCTATATCCAACAAAACGTACAGGTTTCGTGAAATTTAAGGTCTATTTTATTTTATTAGATTGGGATACAATTTACTAGGTTGTTTAAATTCCTAATAAATTTAATTGTTTGTTATGACATCCACAAGAAGAAATCGTTGTTTTTCGCACGCGTAAAGCCTACGTAAATGCTGCGTTAAGACGCCTTTACCCATCCATGGCGGATGTCCCTATTTAATGTAAACACTGAGCTTTGACATGTTCGAATAGCCCCATATTTATGTATATTCACACACATTTGAAATTAGCTGTTATTTGGAAATGATAACCAAAGTAATAGTCCACAGAAACGACATTGAATGATTCTGCCAGGTGAACTTCACACATTGAATTGCACGGCTTCTTTTTCTTTTCCATTAGATTTCAAACTTTGTGAAGTTTGTGAACTTAACTGACTGTTCACTCACTTAAACTTTAAGTTTAGTGAATTTGTTACATGTCACTAAATTTATAGGTTTAATGAGCATAAAATCCGCATTAAATTGTAAACTTCGGATTTGATGAAGTTTACAAAATTCGAACTCTATTAAACCAGTCAATTTCGTGCAGTGTTTGCAGGCGATAAACTATAATAATTCTTGGCAGAAATTTTCAAAGAAAATACACAGGAAAAGTATAGCAAAAGTTAAACGATCAAGGTGTCTTTGAAAATAATAAATTTATACAAACTTCGATCTGTTTACGGGGCTGAATAAATCGTGATTAGTGTCATATTCCAAGTATCGATTTCACAATAAAGCGGTATACAAGGGGGGAAATATCAGTATCAAATAGTGTGAATCTCAACCTGCCATAAACTGACACACCATAAAAAGCGACAGCTGTTATTGGTTGACTTCAGTAAATCTGTTTGTTTTCCTCTGAATACCGCACTGGCTAACCTTTCCGGTTCATGGGTTTCTTCCTAATTTGTTGATTTTACAACACACACACTTTTCTCCTCTGATTGGAGAACTAAAAATAGCCAGATACTCTCTTAGAAAACTTGAGTTATCACCCTTCAAGGCTCCAGGGTTCATGTACTAAATGTCGATGATGGGGAAATGTTGATGTTATCCTGCATCCCGTGCTCACAGTTTTTTATGTTCGTACTTCAGATTTGATATTCTGTTAGGAAAGAACTTAAACAAGAGCCTTATGGGCTTCAATATACGCCCTGTGCTGTATGTATAATGTAGTGTGAATTCGGAGAGCCTAGCCATGATCCCTTAAGATATTGCAATATCTAGAATTTGACCTTGAGAAAATAGATCAAGTTAGGTCAAACTGGAAAGGTTTCAAGTCAGCCGCCAGTTGTATATGTAGTATGAATTTGGAGATTCTAGATGCAATATTTCAAAAGATATCACCAATACTAGAATTTGACCTTGATAAAAGAGGTCAAGTTCAGTCATCCTCAATAGGTCCCAGGCCCATTGCCAGTTGCATATGTTACATGAATTTGGAATACCTGATAATAATCCTTACAAGAGATATTGTGTTAACAAGGACGATGGGCAGACGGACGGACGGACAGCGCTGGCAATACCCTTTGGTCACAATTGACCGAGGTTTAATATAAGCCTCTTCTTTGCCATCACAGTTCAAATCGTTGACCTATTATAGCATAAAAATAACGATTTTCAATGATTTACTGATTTCGATCACTGTGACCTTGTATTTTGACATTTTGACCTCAAAATGAAAGGGATTCCTCTTTGCCCCATGGGTAACATATACCCCAAGTTTGGTACCAATTCATTACCTGGAACTGGAGATATCGCAAAGCTTACAAAAAGTTAACAGACGGACAGAAATCGACGGGCGTACAAAAAACCCCAATACCTATTCAGTAAGTGATTCGAAATAGCGCCCCCTGGAACCGGATAGCGAAACAACGTTGTTATTTTCCACTGTTGTCCCTGTATCAAAAGTCGAGTTAAAATTTTGTTAAAAGGAATTAAATCGTCAGCTAGATATATTTGGAGCAGCGTCCCGATAGGTGTTGCATCGAAAACTGCCATGATAATTCTCGATTGTTCTGTGGAAAAAGTGCTTGAATAGCCAATTCTCATGGAAACGTTTCATTGTTTAATCATTTTGTGCAAGTTAGAATGACGATTTTTAGTGTGTTTCCGAATTAGATATTTTGTCTATGGCAAAAAAAAATTTTTTTGAATTATGTATTTTTTTTCGATGTATTTTTATGTATATGGCCTGCAAAAAAAAATAAAATAAAATAAAACTATGGGCACATGAGATGTGACAAGATAATATATCCATAACTTTTTGGCATCGGTTGATACTGGTACCTTGGAGATTATTTCAAACAGGTGCCCATGGGAGCTCATTACAAACCTCAGTTGTAGATTGATCTTGCCAGCAGAGAGTTTGAGTACAAAAAATGACAACGTATAAACATGTTTTCAACAATTTTCTATCCAAATAATAATGTTTTGCATAAATATTACATAACACTAGTCTGAATAATACACACTATGAAGTTTCAGATTGCAACGATTGCTTATTTCCAAATATTTAAACTTTTACAATAGTGACACAAAACACGCAACAACAACAAGTTATTTATCTAACCCCATCAGCATAAGGGAAACCTAAACATATAATCTAAACATCGTTCATTCAAAACCTAAACACGTTAAACTGAAACATGTGCTCAAAGTGAATCTCACGTTAGTGTTCTAACGTTAAACATGTGAGTTAGAGTGTAGGCTACATCCGTAAACATTTAGCGCCGAAGAATGAGACCTATAAATATTAATATTATATATTGAACGTATAAGGAATCGACACCGATTCATTGGTTGAAAAACGAAGTGGGGGGGGGGGGGGGGGGGGGGTCGGTATGCGGTGCCTGGTATATAAAGGGCAGGCGCGCTGTATTGGTCACCATAACGGCTGAGGAATCTAAGAAGATGAGAGCAGTTGTTAACTTCACAATGGCTAAGGTATGTTTCTTCAGACTAAAATAATACCTCATGCGAGGCATTTAAAGGACTAGTAAACCTTTGAAAATTATGCTGCAAATGGGGGGAAAAAAAACATTTCAACAGCGCCCAAGGGTATTTTTTTAAATTAATTTTCCGATTTTTTTTTCAACCAAGCAAAAAGTCGTTAAACTTTGGACGATGGCCCGTGAGTGCCATTCGTCATTATTCTTTTCAAAATTTCTCAATGTCTTTAATGTCAAATCAAATATGCTGTTATGCACCCTGTTGTGTGGACTAGACATCGATAGAGAAACGAATCTGCATGCCTGAGATGGACCAACTGTGTTCATTCCTCAAAAACGTAAGTATATATTTGACATTTGTGCAGTATTCACCTATGGCCATGTTATAGAAGAAGACCTTTTTCTACACAGTGAGCTTCCTTTTAGAAGTTGCATACAGATAAATGTTGGTAAAATGGTAAACAAATATTTTTTTCTCAGTTGCATAACCTATGGCTAGGACCAATTAAGTAATATAGATATATATTGTTGTTTAAATAATGAATAAGCAATGATAGCCTATGCTGAACCTCAAAAATACTTAATTCCCTATTGAAAGCAGCAATAATCGAGAAAATTGGAAAATGATATGGTCGTAACAGTCCACCATACAAACACATGTATTAAATGCGTATTAGTCGGTTAAAATAAATCGCAAAAATAAATAAAAATATCTTTCACTGATGAACCATTTTTTCATTTGCAACATACCTTAGTCAAAGGTTTACTATTCCTTAAAGATATTTACCTGGCCAAGCGGAGATAAAATCTCGAACTGGGTGTCTCTTTTAAGAAACACGCTAAATGTGGTTTTCTAGAAATATGGTTATTTTCACATTCTGTTACTTATACGCTACACTTCAGATCTTTAATGTATATCACATAACGACCTATCATAATAATTCCAAGAAATGGAATATCCAAGCTTAATAATGAACCAATGTATTAACTGAGAATTTACTTCACGGCAGTAGTAGAGAAACGGCATCTTCCCTCGACTAAGCATGCGCAATGGTGTGTGGGTAGAAGCACGTGTTCCATTTTGTGCTCTTCCGGTTGAACATGCGTAGTCGCGACAAAGATATTTCGGGTACGCAATTCTCGATCACGTGACTCACGGTCACGGGTCGTTCGGTAGACAATTTTGAACCGGTCGACTGGTAAACAAGTTCGAACAAGCTTGAACACATCGCGGTGCCTATTTCGGGCATCCCCAGGCGGGATTGCTTATTGTGCTCATACAGTTCCCAGACCATGTTTAGCTTAGTAGGTTTCTAAGGTAGCGTGCGATGCCTAATAGCTCGAGACTTGCCCATTGGCTTGGTACTGATTGGAACAGCAGTTGCGAGTCTGTGACGGGTGGACTACGCATGAGTAGGCGGAAGTAGAACTTTTACCGAGAACGATAAAGGTGAGAGAACTTGGGCTTCCATCCAGTGAGACTCTTGGAACCAAGCATGCACCACAGGGTACGGTTAGTAGGGGATGATGAGTGCGCATGCGCAACCAAAAGTGTAACGCTTTACCTAGCCCGTGAGGGGTGCGAGACAAATGAGTTTCACCCAACGAGACTCCTAGACCCAGGCATGTGCCATAGATTATGGTTGGTTGAGGATAATAGGAGCGCATGCGCAAGATGTGCTTCTTGACCCAGGAACGCGCCACAGGGGATGGTGAGTAGGGGAGGGGTGCGCATGCGTAACTATAAGTGAAACGTTCTACCGAGAACAAGAGGGGTGAGACACATAGAGATTTCACCCAACGATAATCCTGGATCCAGAGATTATGGATGGTAAGTGCTCAGATAACACATCGACGTTGGCCCAATAGTAGGCCAACGTTGGCCAAGGATCATCATTTTGGTTGGGCCAACGTTGGCCCAACGAACGGCTTTTTGCTCAGTTGGTCAACGTTGGCCAGCCACAGTTGGGCCAACGCTGGTCAGCCACCGTTGGACAGCCAACCTTGAGCCAACATTAAAATCATGAGCTATTCGGCTCATATATACAAAACATGTGCTGTAATTTACAGTGCTGTGATCAAGCAGGAATGATTAATGCATGAGTAGTAAAACCCGCTCGGCAGAATGAACCGATGAAACTCTTCCTGGACAACTGCTTGATTGGTACTGGAACAATGCATAACCTTACATCATTCAATATCAAGGATTTTTCATCCAGAGGGAAAATTTCACTCCAAAATTTTTCTTGAAAAATTACTTAGAACTGATGGTTTCTCAACAAATGACCGATTAATCAAACCCGTCACAAACATCACTTTTTACGACACAGAAATAAAAAATTAAGTCATAGGAATATGATAACAACAACACTTTATTCGTCGACTGATCGCTCATTTCTCAACTACATAGATGTTCTGTAGCAAAAAATAAAAAATGAAAAAATTCCCACTTCTTCAATCCAACACCAGGTAAAATAGCAGATGGCATTTGGATGAGTGTCAATTAATTCTAGGCTGGCTCTCTCCTCAAACTTCTTGCTATTCTCAGTCATCTGGTTGATTGTTCCATTTGACTTTGTTCCAACGTACAGCAATAAAAAGACCTGAAACACACATTCTACAAAAAGATTTAATTAATGCACAGAAACTAGAAATTATTATTTCGTCCAATTTGAGAAGCCAAGCAGCTAGCAGGTCCCCCATCAAGGGGTATCTGCAGCAAGCAGATATGTTAACACCCGGTAGTCTCACCATAAAATATATTTTGTGTGAAAAATGTTGATGAGACTTGGTTGTGGAAAAGAAATCCAAGATGGCAGGCATGCGCAACCGTGACTGAAACGCTCTATTGGGAAAGAGAGAGGTGAGAGACATCGAAGTTTCACCAAATGCACTACAGAGTGTGGTGGATCGGAATTGGAGCGCCTCGTCGAGAACAAGAGGAGTGGCAGACATCGGGTTTCACCCGCCGACATTGATAGTCATCGAGACATGCGCAACCGGGAGTAAAACGTTCTACCGATAACGAGGGGGATGGGAGGGGTGGGGGTGAGGGGTTACAGGGTATGGTGGGTAAGGGATATTGTATGCACAACCGGGAGCGAAAAGATCTGCTGAGAACGAGAGGGGGAAGAGACATCGAAGTTTCTCTCAGCGAGACCCCTGAACCCAGGTATGCGCTACAGCGTATGGTGGAAAGGTCATGCGCAACCAGGAACGATGATGAGAATGATGGGGTTTCACCCAGCGAGACTCCTTGACCCAGAACGAGAAGGATGACAGTAATCGAGGTTTCACCCAGCAACACTCCTCGACCCAGGCATGGGCCACAGGATATGGTGGGTAGGAGATGACGGGTGGGCATGCGCAGCCGGAAGTAGAACGTTCTACCGAGGACGAGAGGGTGAGCGACATCGGGGTGCGTCACATTATTTGGCGGGTATGTGTTGATGGCTGCGCACAAAGTGAAACTCTGTTGAGAACGAAAGTTTTCACCTAGCGACACTCCTGAACTCTCGCAACGAGACTCCTTGATCCAGGAATGGTATTGTGGGTAAGGATTAGTGGGTGAAACGAAATAGGGGAAAGACACCGGGATTTGTGTGCCACAGTGTAGGGTGGGTAAGGAATAATGGATGCGCATGCGCAACCAAGAATGAGCGCGAGATAGATAGTTTTGAGAGACATCAACGTTTCACCCAGCGAGATTCCTGGACCTAGGCATGCGCCACTGGGTGCACATGCACAACCGGAAATGGAAGGCTTTGCCAAGAACTAGAGGCGAGAGGGGACATCGGACTTTCACCCAGCAAGACCCATGCACCCAGGCATGTACCACAGGGTATGATGTGATGGGAATTATGGATGCACATGTGCAAGTGGAAGTGGAACGCTTTGCAGAGAACGAGCGGTGTGAAAGATATCGGAATTGCCCCCAACCAGACTCCTGGAGCCAGACATGCACCACGTGGTAAGGTTGGTAAGTGACTAATGTGCGCATGCGCAACTGGAAATGGAACGGAGGGGGGGGGGAGAGATATCATGGTTTTACTCAGCTAAATTGCTGGGACCGGGCATCCGTCATTGGGTATGGTGGGTAGTGAATTATGGGTACACATGCGGAACCCGGAAATGAAACGATCTAGTGAAAGAGAAAGAGACAAAATTCGATTTAATGTCGCATTGAGTAATTCTACTGAGAACGAGAGGGGTGAGAGACATCGGGATTCCCCTCAACAAGACTCCTGGGCCCAGACACCCGCCAATGTATGGTAGGTTGGGGGACAATAGGTTCGCATGCGCAAGCGGGAGAGCAACTGAGATAGAGAGGTGTTATAGACATCTAGGTTTCATCCAGTGAGACTCCGGCATACGCCACAGGGTATGGTGTATAGGGATGATGAGTTTGAACGAAGGAGTCGACCTGTGTATGGAATGGTGTCAACGATTTTGATCTGGAAGAAGCGTTTCAATCACGTGTTTCGTCTGAGCGATCTCTCTGACATACGCCGCTGCCCAGGGCAGGGATTTTCAATACTGACGTTGTTTGTTTGATTTCCATACGTACCCGGTCCTTGTCAGAGATTTCATATAGACCCCGAGGTCGACATACTGTTGACAAAAAGCCCACCTTATGTGGCTCTCCACAGTTTCGTAGCAATGTCATAGTACGAAAGACTGTTCGTGTTCTGCTACATCATAATTCTTATTGCCTTCTTAATAACTTATTTCTATAATACCATCCTGTTCTGCATTATCAACGCTGCAAACGAGCATATACAGATCGATGGCTGGCTTCGTCTACACGGTGATAGGGGCCGTAGAGTAAATTTTGTTCTGCCTCAGTTGTGCCCCTCGGGTGTGCCTAAATATCAGGACTCATTTACGGAGAGAAAATCTGTTGCTATACAGGGGATTGTGAAAAACACGAATTATTGAAAATTCAAGCCAATATCCCTAGTCGCCTTCCCTCGAGGAAAGAGACTCTGGGTCAAACTAGAGGTTCCGCTTTGACCCTTGAGTTGCCGCTGCGGCATGAAGCCTATGCTGGTTGTTTTTTTGAGCAAAAACATACGTCTCCCCCAACCTCCCACCTTGCCTTGAATGGGCACATAATTTAAGGGAAAGTGCTATAAGATGAATGTAGCAATAAGTATCTTAAACAAAGCTGCGTATCTAAAAATATTAATTGCAAAGAAGCGATTTTCATTGTATATAGTCATGTACAAGTAGATGAACGGTTGGACGGACACCGGACACGGATGAATGCATGCACACATACACTAAAACCTGATCGAATGCGGGGGCTATCCCAATGAAGCTTCCATCCAAGTTTGGTGAAATTCCATCCAATAGTTCTCAAGATATCTTGCAGACAAAGCCTGTATATACATGTACAAGCAGATGGACGGACGGACGGACACCGGACGAATGCATGCACACACACCAAAACCTAGTCAAATGAGGGGGCTATCCCAATGAAGCTTCCATCCAAGTTTGGTGAAATTCTGTCCAGTAGTTCTCCAGATATCTTGCAGACAAGCCCTGTATAACCAAATGAGGGGGCTATCCCGCTGTAGCTTCCATCCAAGTGGAGTGAGATTCCGTCCAGTAGTTCTCAAGATATCTTGCAGACAAGGCCTGTACATACATGTACAAGTAGACGGACGGACACCGGACATGGATGAATGCACCCACATACACCAAAACCTAATCAAATGAGGGGGCTATCCCAATGAAGCTTCCATCCAAGTTTGGTGAAATTCCGTCCAGTAGTTCTCAAGATATCTTGCAGACAAGGCCTGTATATACATGTACAAGTAGATGGATGGACGGACGGACACCGGACACGGATGAACGCATGCACACAAACCAAAACCTAGTCAAATGAGGGGGCTATCCCAATGAAGCTTTCATCCAAGTTTGGTGAAATTCCATCTAGTAGTTCTCCAGATATCTTGCAGGTAAGCCCTGTATATACATGTACAAGTAGATGGACGGACGGACGGACGGACGGACGGACTGACACCGGACACGGACGAATGCACCCACATACACCAACACCTAATCAAATGAGGGGGCTATCCCAATGAAGCTTCCATCCAAGTTTGGTGAAATTCTGTCCAGTAGTTCTCCAGATATCTTGCAGACAAGCCCTGTATATACATGTACAAGTAGATGGACGGACGGACGGACACCGGACATGGATGAATGCACGCACACACACCAAAATCTAATCAAATGAGGGGGCTATCCCACTGAAGCTTCCATCCAAGTGGGGTGAAATTCCGTCCAGTAGTTCTCAAGATATCTTGCAGACAAGGCCTGTATATACATGTACAAGTAGATGGACGGACGGACGGACACCGGACACGGATGAATGCACGCACATACACCAAAACCTAATCAAATGAGGGGGCTATCCCAATGAAGCTTCCGTCCAAGTGGGGTGAAATTCCGTCCAGTAGTTCTCAAGATATCTTGCAGACAAGGCCTGTATATACATGTACAAGTAGATGGACGGACGGACGGACACCGGACACGGATGAATGCACGCACATACACCAAAACCTAATCAAATGAGGGGGCTATCCCAATGAAGCTTCCATCCAAGTTTGGTGAAATTCCATCCAGTAGTTCTCAAGATATCTTGCAGACAAGGCAAGGGGACGGACATCCATCCATCCATCCAGACAGACAGACAGACAGCACAAACACTAGATGTCTCCCCCCAACATAGTTGGGGGAGACATAATGAATCACAGACATATTCCGGTGATGGGATCTCTTGACAAACAAGTCAGTGTGATGTGTGAAACGGCGCACGACGTCGGGCATTACAGGTTAGTTTCTCTGGATATTCTTCCATTTACCAGTTTACTTCATGTTGAGGCATTTACTCCATCAGACGTCCACGTGGCTCATCCATTAACATCGAATAAGATGGTTGAGCTGATCTGTCATCACAGCTGCCGAGCTAGCATATCTAATTCCGCTTAAGCAGGTACTAGGGGCCGTGTGGATACTTCATATTCCCTACATTAACAGCTACAATACTAAGGCTGAGATACTAAGGCTGCGTCCGAGAATCCATTCTCGGGTCTGAATGTTTGGTGCCGAGGGATACTTTCCTGTAGAGTCATATGGCTGCTTTTTAGTCGCCAAACGTCGTCAATTTTCCCCACCTCTTGCATATTGCTCCAATGGTCCATGGTCGCACGCATGAGGTCATCCAGTACTACCACGTTGAACTGATCGGAGTTGTAGTGATACCCTCGATCGGTACCGCGAGGAATACCTGGTATGAAGCTTACATTCTTTAACCGTGTAGTATCGTAGGCGGGATGCCACTGAATGTAACACAAAACAATACGGGTATAGCTGTTGGTCCCGTCCTTTAAGAATTTCATCAGCTAAGATGGGCTATAATGGACCACGGCTGAATTATGAATGACGGACTAGACGCTTGTAACTGACCGTCATCGTATAGAGATGTTTAAAATGAAGGTGTTTGAGCATACTATTGCTACGACAGAAGGTTCTCTGACAGAACGTGTGCATACTCGACATGTTGATTACCGGATATTAGATATGGACTGAGGATGAGCTCGTGTGAACACCCTATATGTACAAATCATACCACCATCAGTAACACCACCAACAACATCTACACCATATAATGTGTTGTCAGTAACAAATACATTTTCTCCACTGCGCATGCCCATACCCCTCTCAGTCTACCCCTGGGCTACAGCGTGACCTATTCCCACCCTTGTAGCTGAATCCTTCATTTCAGTAAAGTCTTTTTTCAAGATTTTTTTTTGTGTTTTGGAATTTCAGTTTTCCATCCACCCCACCAGTCACGTTATGAAATATTGATTTCTTAGCCACCATACTTTCACGTAAAGGTAGACTTCTTAGCCACCATACTTGTCCCAGCAATTTGTGCATGCAAACTAGAAGTCTTATTTTAAATGTGTTTAATTTCCAGTGCCACTTGTTTTGATTAAGCTATCCCCGAGATTTCATTTCAGACGACCTTGCGTTATAATATCTAAGATCGCGCACAAGCCCTTGCCGTCTTGGGGACCGAAAATTCTACAACGTGACCGACCTCACCCAGCGTTCCCCACCCTGATGAACCCACCAAATGCTATTTCCTCTAACTTAATAATGCGGTGAGGCACCATGACGCCATTTCCGATCAAAACCACCCAGTCTTAGTCAACATCTCGAGGGCTTCACCAACCACGGTCAAATGGCCCACCTCTGGCCTAAGACGTCCACAACAAGCGTCCAAACGAGTCGCATGCGCGCCATGACGTCACTCACGGTAAAAACGGCCCTAAAGCCGCTCTGGTACCAGGCTAGTCCGTTTTCCGCATTTTTTGCACTGTAAAGTCCCTTTGCCAACAATTTTTTTTACAAAAGTTCCGTCTGTTTCCCCAAGTCTTGCTTTTACATCATTTCGCCAGGCACGTGATCGGAAGTGACCTTGAAATGAAAGTGGTCTCAAGGTCAAAGTATTTCCCACCTCAACAAAGAGCGTACCGGTACATTTATTGTTTCTATACTACTCGCGTATACTTGCATGAAACGATTTCAACTGAGAGGAATATAACTGCGGTTATAATCTACTTTCAATTTTTGCTGAAAGACGCTTCCGAAAACTGTTGTCTGGATTGTATTGAATCTTGGGAATAATTGTGTAAAAATCGATCTGGGATGGACACGCATAAGAAAATGGTCTGAACAAACCAGTGATGAAGCAGATCTAGGATTATATATTTCTCACCTAATAAATGTTTGCAAATACTCCCCCCCCCCCCTTCCAGTCGTCCTGGGAATTGTTTGATTCAACTATCAGTTGGTGGAAGGAATGCATATCAGATTGATATTTGCAGGCACAATTTTGTCAAACTGCTCACGGTGATTGTAACCACTGCACGTTTTCATTGTCGATGACCTTGATATGAGCACATCCGTTTGTTTATCTATTATATGGCCCGATCCGATGAAGCTTTTGTGTCCGTCAGTTGTTCCAACACTGAATGAATTGGTCAAGTTTCCAGTTCTGGAATTGGAAACTTCACTATTCTACGCAGTGCAACGTTCTATGATCACAGGTCAGTCTGTTGTTTTGTTAAGAGTACCGTACATTAAATTAACAGCTGTTACAATCAAATCTATTAAGAGCCGAATTGTCCCACGTTTGTCACAGGTAGCGTCCGTAAGTGGTTTAGAGCCACCAAACTTGTTATCGATAGTTACTGGGGGTTCTCTATACTGCTTGTGTATCTATGTCTGTTTTTTTTCTCGCTGGAAAAACCATAAGATTTCTGACTCATAATTCACTGGGTTAATTATATTAATGCCTACTTTTACAGTAATTTTTTTTGTGTGAATTCCTTACGGGAGATCATTTGCGTGTCAGGACTCTTAACATTCTTCGTGTTACTTAGCATTCTTCACGGTACTTAAATAATGCCACATCGGTGTATTCCATTATCTTCTTGATTACACACCAACCGCTACTATTAACTCTCTCCGTCTTGAACTCCTGCCAATTATTACCTTTAAAGTGACCGATAACATAAACTAATTAATAAACTAATGAAGTACGTTATTTCTTCAATAATAATTTTTTCTGGGGTATTTGATAGTAGATCCAAAACAAGAACAAAAGTAACGGACTCATGATGTAAAAGTTAAAAGGCTGTCATGGGATTAGAAATGTACAGAATCAGTAGTATAGAAAGTGGATTTAAGGGCCTATTTGCCGGGAAGGTAACTCTTGCATCCGCCAGGGGGCGCTGTTGTAGTGGTGATTACGAGCTTGGTGGGATTCTAGATTAACCTGGGGCTAGGTGGACAGTTCCATTTGGACCAATCAGCGGTCGAGAAAAAGAACCAAGGAGCGGTCGAACAATCAGCCAATCGATAAGCACCGGGTGTTTCCCTGCCTCAGGGACTTGGGGTCCCCACGGTAGGCTTTCGACGCGGTCCGCGCGCGCATCCGGGTACTATTACATCCGGGTTCATCCGCGCCTACATCCGGGTACTTCACGTCCGCGCCTACATCCGGGTACTAGCATTTCGTTGACGTCCGCGCCTACATCCGGGTTCTTGACGTGCGCGCGTCCATCCGGGTACTTCTATGTAGGTGTATAAAAGTTACATGGTCTATAAAACACGTCTCTTTGCGCCCACACCTTCATTTCTACGGTTGGCGAGCCATGACGGAGAGCCAGCCCTATGCCACTCGCATTTTACAGCATGCGACCGTGGTTAATTCATTCACGAGTTACCGAGCAGTGGTTCGGTCCATGTTTGCAGATGGTGACGACAACGAGGGGCGACGCCAGATCCTGAAAGAGTTCACAGAAGCGGTCCTCGACAGAGTGCACTCGAAGGAGAGGTGTGCTATCACTCACCACTACTGGACTATGCCAGCCATCCTTCATACTCGGGCTATGGACCACCAGCGCTCACGCCGGAACCAGCAACGGCTCGTGGGCCTAGTAATGGTCTTTGCCCTATTCACCCTGGCGCTGTGGCATTGGCAGTGGGACCTCACCATAAATGCGAGAGACAGTCACAGTGTGCGTCATTCACCCTTCGTCATTGGGTCAACCATGTCACCAAGAGACCTGTCCATAAATACGAGAAACAGTCAGAGTGTGTGTCATTCACCGTTCGTCATTGGGGCAATCATGTCACCAGTCCTATGAGCCGTTCTTCCTCTTACACCCCAGGTGGGGTTACACGTCTATGAAGATAAAGTCACCCTCGTGGAAGACCGGGATGTCTGTGGGTCGGGTCCGGAGCCACATCGAATACGGTTACCCTACACCGTGATGGGTGGACCAAATTTAAACGGGTGTTGAGCGATGAGCTCAACGGAAACATCATCCACATCGAGAACGCCAACTACGTACACCGTGGGCCCTTCTTTGCACGTCTAGGGCGTTACCACGATCCTACGCAAAGCTTCACCCTAGACCCCGATCTTTGAACAGCCTTGGAGAAAGTGGTGCCTATTGTGGACCAGCTGTTTACACCGGACGAGCGGTCATCAGACGAGTTGGAATGGTCTCGTGTTGTTGAGGACGCGCTGGCTGAACCCAATGAGCAAATGTCTAGCAATGAAGTGGAGCCAGACGACGAGGCTATAGACTATCCGGCAAGACTCAGTCAACCTAGGATATATACAACGGTGGTAGAAACTTCGACCTCGTTACAAATAAGCGATACTCTCCGGGTCCATCATCATTTTGTCACCATGAAGCGCTGGGAGAAGGTGTTGGATAACTTATACTACAGTCCCGACAGTCCGGCTGCGTATAGTGCATTGTCGGCTCTCTATCGAGCGGCCAAACCCCAGGGAATACAACGTGCCCAAGTCCGAGATTGGTTAAAACAACAAGACACCTATACCTTACACCGAGCTGCCCGCCGCCATTTTCTACGGAACCGGGTCATCGTGGGAGGACTAGATGCCCAATGACAAGCGGATTTGGTCGATATCATAGCTCTCTAGATTTGTATCTAATACCGCTTATGCCGGTGCTAGGGGCCGTGTGGTCATATCATCCAAGTTGCCACATGAACAGGTACAATAAAAGCGTACCTGAGATACAACACATATCACGAATCGTTAGATTCTTGGTATTTGCTTTAGAATAGGTTAACCAGAAGACTATTCTGTGAAGTCATGTGACGCAGTCAGTATGTCAGCACCTCTTCCCACTTCCCTTATATGTGTTGTAATTTTTTCCTGTATATGGCGAGATTCTGCTGGTGGACGTTTCGTCCCCGAGGCCCGCCCCCTGTACAGACCTTTTGGTCTTTGATATATTTTGGCACTTGTGGGAAGTTGATGCTGGGTCGACATCGGGCATTACAGACTAGTCTTTTGTGTTAAATGCCGTCATTTACATCTGACGATGATACAGCTCACCAATCTCCAATGCACGAGTTGTCACAGCCAAACAGCTCACCAATTACCAGTATACGAGTTGTCAGAGCATTTCCATCATAGCTCTCTAGATTTGTATCTAATACCGCTTATGCCGGTGCTAGGGGCCGTGTGGTCATATCATCCAAGTTGCCACATGAACAAGTACAATAAAAGCGTACCTGAGATACAACACATATCACGAATTGTTAGATTCTTGGTATGTGCTTTAGAATAGGTTTACCAGAAGACTATTCTGTGAAGTCATGTGACGCAGTCAGTATGTCGGCACCTCTTCCCACTTCCCTTATATGTGTTGTAATTTGCCAAACACAACGATGGGAATCGGTATATCTTGACGTGCATCGATACCCTGTCGAAGTATGCGTGGGTGGTACCCATCCGGACGAAAACGGGGGCGAATCTGATAGCGGCGTTCAAGGACATCTTCAAGACCGGGCGCAAACCCTTGTATTTGCAGACCGACGAAGGCACGGAATTCCTCAACCGTCCGTTCTAAGGTGTTTTTCTTCCATACGTACAACGAGACCAAGACTTCCGTGGTGGAAAGGTTCAACAGGACATTCAAAGGCCGCATGTATAAATATTTCACCTATAAGAATACAAGACGGTACATCGATGTTCTCCCGAAAATTGCGAGTGGTTACAATCGAGCCTATCACCGGAGTATACAGAGAGCCCTCATTACCGTCACCCAACGCAATGAAGCCCAAGTCCGGCGGGTCTTGTACCCCAGGCAATCGCAACGAGCACCGAAGGAGATGTTCAAGGTCGGGAACCCTGTACGGATCAGTAAAGTCAAGGGCAAGTTCGAGAAAAGTTACTTGCCCAACTGGAGCGATGAGCACTTCCTGATTAAACGGCGCCTACCCCGACAACAGCGAGTCTATGCACTGGAAGATCTTCAAGGAGAAAAACTGCAAGGGACGTTTTACGAGACGGAATTACAGCCTGTCGTAAAAACAAAGGAAGACCACTACACGGTGGAGCAGATTTTGAAAACGGACCGTCGATGTGGCAAACCGTTTCATTTCGTCAAATGGCACGGCTGGCCCAGTTCCTTCAATTCCTGGGTCGCGGCCAACCAGGTGAAACGACTATAAAATCAGACACTACTACCGTCATCCTTCATTCCACGTTCGACCATGAGCACAGTGCAAACCGCAAGTGGGCTTTGAGGTGCTATTGCTAACCCTGATGAATGTGTTGTACGGAGGTGTGTTTTACGACGTAGCCTATCTCAGCACTCTACTCGACCAACCTAGAACTCCTGCCGCCAGTCAAACCAGTCAACAGATAGCACCAGTCAACCCTGTATCGAGCCCAGTCACCATCACACCCTGTGTACAAGCCACATCGAGCTCCACACCAAGTATACAGTCAACACTGAGCTCCACACCGAGCTCCACGCCAAGTACAGCCACTACGTCTGAAAACCCACCGGATCTCATCGCTCACAGTGAACAGGTAACGGCGACCGACGTTGTACCCACCACCCCAGTTCACTCGTACCAAATTTCCAAGAGCGGGTTATCACGACAGAGGATACACCTCCAACCATGGACCCCCGTTGGCAACACCCCTTCACCTGCGTCATCCCAGGACCGACGGGTTCCGGCAAAACGCACTTCGACGACAGCATGATCACTCCACCCATTGCCCGAGTAGTGTGGTGTTATGGAGAATGGCAGGCAGCGTATGCAGCAATGCCCCACATCACGTTCGTGGAAGGGCTACCCAACTTGGCCGATTTGGAACCGGACACCCTGGTGGTTCTGGATGATCTGATGGCGGAGACGGACAGTCGGGTCACCCAACTCTTTACCAAAGGAAGCCATCATCGACGGCTCAGCATCATCTACATTGTGCAGAATCTCTTCAGTAAAAACAAAGAACATCGGAACATCAGCTTAAATGCCCACTACATGGTGGTCTTCAAAAACCCGAGAGATACCACTCAACTGCTGCACCTGGCGAGACAGATGTACTCTGGACGCACTGCGTTTGCGTTGGAAGCCTTTAAAGATGCGACAACCCCTCAGCATGGGTATATGCTCTTCGACCTGAAGCAAGCCACCCCCGATCACCTTCGACTACGAATCGGAATCTCTCCCGGAGAGACTCACCACGTGTACATGCAAAAATAATGTAAACACACCCACAGTGGCTCCCCCAGCTGGGGTGTGTGTGTTTGATGTTGGGGATAATAAAAGAATTAATACCACATCATGGTTGATTTTTGTCTCTGTTCTCTGAGGTAGATAAAAAGGGCAGGGTTTTGGGTTCTAGCATTAGTTGTACATGATGTCTGCGCGAGTACGGAAGCACGCCCCGACGCTCCGTGTATTGAAGACGGCCCCACCCGAGTTGGTTCGAACGATTGTACGCGGTGCAGACCCTGCTCTCGTGTGCTGTGTGTGTGAGATCGGACTCGGTATCTTAAAAGGCAACGTACCACTGACTCCGGCTCAGAAGGCGAAGTTGGCAAGCATAAGACAGATCTGCGAACCCTAGTCCAGATGCGAATCTCTCAAACACAAAAGAAATAGGTGTTACAGAAAGGCGGCTTTATCGGGGCCATTTTAGCACCGTTGGCCGCTTCCGTGTTGGGTCCAGTATCAGGTGGACTCTTCGGCCGACAATGAACCACACCAAAAAATTGTCCTCGTCGAACCTCGGCTCCTTCAAAACCTCCAATCACCTTACCCCGTACCTTCTACGGTGAAGACGATAAACACCCTCGATGAAGAGATGCGTCAGATGTGGTACATGACGTTCATGGACCAATACAAAACCCTCTCTACCCCAGCAGCACCATCACCACCACCACCACGCGACACACCAGCGACCTCAGCACCGCTATAACAGCCCTCATTATCAGGGGTACCACCCACAGCCCCACAGTGGGTCG
>JAVTVY010055271.1:0-28728 GCA_036873755.1 Hanleya hanleyi
AATCTGCTTCCCTTGTTACAACGCGAGGTGGTTTTCATTATCGGAGAGGAGTGTACTAGACATTAACGCCGATGAACAGTCTTTCTCTCTGTCTCTTCCTTCTCTGTGAGTGACAACACTGTTGTGAACAGTTAACATTTGGGCAACCCATAGTTTTTGCATGATTCCTGGGACATAAATAATCTAGTTCAAGTAAATTAACGCCAATTGCTTGTAATTGGAGGAATACTATTCCATGTAACAACAACAACAACATATGGTACTGATGTTGTTGTACTGACAAGTCCGATCATCTGTTCTTGGATATTATTCATGGGTATTTATAACAAGTTACGAGTATGTTCATGAAAATTTATCCACTTTGAATCCCGTACATGACTAGAGGAACTTGAAGACATTAGCAGAATAAATGATGAATTCATGTTCAACCCAACCATCTGAAACAATTTACCTCACACACAGCATCAAACTGAGTAACACTAACAGTACTGCTGGCTCATTAAAATTAAGTTCATTTATCATTCCGTCTTCACCAGTTTGTCCCTGTCCCCGAAGTCAGTTTCATATTATTTATTATTTATTTGTGCAATGCTTTGTGCCTACAAGCATGGAAAGCCCTGGCATTTGACACGCTTTGCTAGAGATTAGAGCTAATTTATGCTGCTAAGGTCGTTCATGCTACAATAATTAGAGAACAATCATATTTATATATTCTGCATACAAATTTGAGTTCACCCGTCAGCTTGTTTCAATGCATATTTCGTATTAAAGAATACCTTGTGCCCAACTGAAAAAAAAGACATAAAAATAGCAATGAAATCCCCCTGCCCGTCCCGCTTTCCTGGCAAGCAGGTAATGATAACCATTTTTACTGCGCCTTATTTTGCCCATGTATTTCCTGCATGTGAAATCATTAATGAAAACATTTTCAACCCACTGTAGGCTACACCTATAGGGTATATAGAACTGTCTGTGTGCATCACACTTTTCCATTAACACGATAATTTGAAAACTATTTATTCAATGCACTGAAGATATCTTTTGGGAATAGCTCTATTGATGTTGACGTCAAAGGTCAGTTTCTTTAAATTTTACCTATTTTAAGGATGTCCGCTGGTAATCAACTTTTTGAATGTGTGTTGTTTCATTCATAATTGTGTAATATGAGAAAAAAACCAAAGAAAACATATAGGTTGGTGAGCATTTTTTAGCTGTAGCCAACGTTAAGTGAACTGATCCATGCCATACTCAATTTAATAACCTAGAAATCATAAGGAATAGCCCTAGTTTTGAAGCATGTTCATGAAAAATTCAAAAAATAGTATTTAACTTTTTGTTATATTCTGTTTGCAGATAATCACAATGTGTATCAAAATTTATCAAATTGGATGGATGTTGCTGTGCAAAATTCTCGGCTAGTAGGCTTTTGAAGGAAATTCCCACCTCGTAACCTAGGAAAGGGAGATAACCCTATAGGAAAGACCGGCAAAATGGCTGCCAAAGCCAAGAACCACCAGCGGACATCCTTAAGGTGGTTTATTGTGATGTCATGGTCGAACAGCGCAACATCATTTTCCACCTCCTACACAAAAGATGCCGGCGAGGGAAAACAATTGATGTCAGAGATATTCGAAGATAATGGGATTTATCCACCTTGTAGATAGTAAACTTGGCCGTGGATATCTCTTCGAACTGAGTTATAACCTCATCAACCTCATCGATGGAGCGAACAAACTCAAGGGATAAATCAGGTCGAAGAGAATTAAAGTATATCGGCGGAAACTTCTCACCGCTTGTATGCACGGCCATCTTCGCCATGGCCAGCTGTGCTGTCACACTGTCAGTGTCACTGTATTTCCCGCGGTTTTCATCTCGATTCGACGACGTACACATATATTGATGACGCGTGCTAATTAATATTCATGAACCTGGAGAAAAGGTTGGAATCGTGCCACCACCGTTTTACATACGTTTACACGAGAGAGGAGATAGGGGAGATAATTCTGACATTGCAAAATAAAATAAAAAGATGACCGGTCGGAAAATCGGCGAAAAAAGTTTCCAGTCGGCGGATTTTTGGACAGTCGGTCGGGTTACGCGCAACAAACTTATTTTTAAGGATGGCCTTGTAGTTCATCCAATCACAGTATAACGCAGTTCAATCACAAAGTACTGGTATGTAGATCAATCACTAGTACCCATTCAATCATAGTATAACACAGTTCAATTACAGAGTACTGGTATGTAGATCAATCACTTATATAGTAACCATCCACTCACAGTATAACGCAGTTCAATCACAGTGCTGGTATGTAGATCAATCACTTATAGTAGCCATTCAATCACAGTACTGGTATGTAGCTCAACCACAGTGTACTGGTATGTAGATCAATCACTTATAGCAACCATTCAATCACAGTATAACACAGTTCAATCACAGTACTGTTATGTAGATCAATCACTTATAGCAACCATTCAGTCACAGTGTACTGGTATATAGTACAATCACTTATACTTGAAGGTTATACAAAATGGTGTCAAAATCTGCTTCTTTTTTGTGCTAAATTGTTGTAGAGGTGATTATATACATGTAGACTTGTTTTACATTTTTGTATGTTTTCAAACTGCCCAAGGTTGGAAATAGCAGCAGTAAAGTGCGACAATTTCACGCCCCTTTCAAAACAACGAAAGCTGTGTCCGCCTCACCTATGATGTCACAACCCGATTACGATCTCGCTCAAATGCCTGTTGTGACGTCAAAATGTCCGCGACATCACGCTAGAGCTCCCAGTCGGGTGAATCTTTCGTAACATCGCCCAATGTCATAGACTATGATGTTTACGGCGCAATCGTAATCAGTTTGTGACGTCCTGCACCAGAGGTCATGGCTCCAATATGTTTTCTCCCTCATGTCATGAGTGCTATTCATGTCCTAAAACCCACTTCGACAACATTATTCAAGAAAAAAATACTAATTTGTTGTTTGGAACACTACTTGGTATGTTTTAATGCAAAGTAGTATAGAGTCATTTGGTATAACCTTTAACCATTCAATCACAGTAAGCAGTTCAATCACTTGTAGAAACCCAATTGAGGGGAAGTTCAACAGGAGATTGATCTAATCAAAACCCCTCGGCTTTCCCCAAGTGATTGAGACCCATGTGTAGTGTGAATTGGGGAAGAGATAGTTCTATGTGGGGTGATCAAGATATACTGGTAGTTGGTTACATTCAGGCATATAGGACAGAAATGGAAAAAATTATATATCTGTAAGGGGGCATAACTTTGTGAAATATGAGTCGAGGGGTGCCACATTCGATAGGCGTCTGACTCAGCACTCTGTAAAATAAGAACTGAGACAAATAAGCTGTACCGAACATGGATCTGCAGATATAACTTGTACATTCAGCTACAGATAACAAAATCGGAGATTATTACATTCAGGCATATGGAACAGAAATAGAAATCAATATATCAGTAAAGGGGCATAACTCTGTGAAGTATGGGCCGAGGGGCGCCACTTTCCATAGTCGTCCGATTTAGCACTACTGTAAAATAAGAACCGAGAAGAATAAGCTGTACCGAACACAGATCTGCAGAAATAACTTGTACATTCAACTACAGATAGCAAAATTGGAGATTATTACATCCGAAAGGGGCATTACTCCATCAGCCGAGGTGAGTAATCCTTTGTTGGCTTGTCGAATACAGGAATATAAATAAGTTTCCAAACACAGGAAGGAAGCAATCAGAGATTGCTCAATTGTATGCCCCCCCCCTTCCACTTTAATCCGACACTGCCCTGCCATTGTCCTGTTCTTTATTGGTTGGTGGAGGCCTAATTTGGATAATTATAAAAATTCTGTTTCAGTCACTTTTTTACCATGTCTCACAAAATACATATTCCAAGTATCAAGCAACAAGTGATAATACGATGCTTCGATGCAAGATGGTCGCCAGGGCTTTCACCAAATCCGAAAATGTTACCTGGTTATGGGACCTACATTCCTTGGGTGTATATTGTGGTGAAATTATGAAGCGATCAGTGAATTTTGAATTTCGCACCCAATTCACTGTTTTTGGGGCAATTTCATACTTCAGGACCTATGTTGTCTGCTTTGGAATGTAGAATAACATATACATGTAATATAGCCATTTTCCTGGTTCAAATCAGTTATGGACTGAGATCCAGCATGGAAAAATAAATATATCCCATTCACTTAGGTTTAAACAAAGGGCCATAACTCTTGAAAATATAACCGAAAACAGAGAAACTTCACGCTACACACCTATGGGTCACTGACCACATATCATGCGTATTTCATACTTGTTCATACAATATTAACCGAGATCCAGCCCTACAAATCCCAATTCACAAAGATTTGAAGAAAAAAGGGCCATAACTCTTGAAAATATAGGCGAAACGTGGAGAAACTTCACGCTGCACAACTACAGGGCACTGACCACATATCCTGCAAATTTCATAATTGTTCATACAATATTAACCGAGATCCAGCCCGGACAAGTTCCAATTCACAAAGATTTGAAGAAAAAAGGGCCATAACTCTTGAAAATATAGGCGAAACGCGGAGAAAATTCACGCTGCACAACTACAGGGCACTGACCACACATCCTGCAAGTTTCATAATTGTCCATACAATATTAACCGAGATCCAGCCTGGACAAGTCCCAATTCACGGAGAATTCAGGAACAAAGGGCCACAACTCTTGAAAATACAAGCGAAACGTGGAGAAACTTTACGCTGCACAACTGTGGGTCATTGACCACATATCATGCAAATTTCATACTTGTCCATACAATATTAACCAAGATCCAGCCCGGACAAGTCCCATTCACAGAGATTTCAGAAAAAGGGCCATAACTCTTGAAAATGATACCGGAACTCGGAAAAAACTCTACGCTGCACAACTACACAGCCAAAATTGCAAATCATGTTACACATATGTGAGCAAATTTTCATGTGACACGTGTGTGTAACATGTGTGATACGCATGTGAGAATTCACACATATGATTCATATGATATTCACACATGTGATACATGAGTAATTCACATGTGATTTTCACATGTGACATTTCACATATGTGTTACATGAATTTTCCTTGACACATGTGTCACATGCATTATCATTATATGTGACACATGTGTTAATTCCCACACATGTGTCACACATGTTATCATTATATGTGACACATGTGTTAATTCCCACACATGTGTTACATGTGTTAATTCCCACAAAGGTGTTATCATATATAAATTCAAATGTGAAAATCGCATACATCGTTTATTGTTATTGTTACTCAATACCTTTGATATGCAACACTTGTACCGGATACATGCATAGCTTTTTAATATATGTAATTTAATATTCAACAGATTTTAAATTTGTTTTTCTTCTGTCATATGATAGCACAATATTGGGAAACAAGGCATTCAGAGAATCTCGACTGTTTGCCTTGAGTATCTTTATTAGTGAGCACAACAGAGGGAGGGTTTTGATTAACCCAGACAGCCTCCAAAAGATAGAAGAGCACAGCTTTCCAGACATTTGTCTTAACTGGTCTACCTGTCAGCTAAAGAGATACGGTTAACCAGGCAACATTAAAACTGCTGCATACTCTGCCTTGAATTTGAATTTTAAATGTTTGAACTAATTTTCTAAATTAGATTTTGTAATAGTAATCTTTTGAAATATCAATTTGAATTGAAATTAAGACATTTTATAACTTGGAGCGAAATTGTTAAATCTGAAATTAAAATTAATTTATAATTATATTGCAGTAATAACAAAATATATAATTTACTTCTCTAAATTTGAAAACGTAATTGAATTTTAATAATACAATTTCCAAACTGGGTATTGGCCTGATAAATTCAAATTGAAACATAACTTACATTTCGATGAAGTCAAACATATAGGTGCTTGGATGTAGAAATCTGAAGTTCTCAGCTAAAAAATATTAAGTCCAAGGCTGAACAAAACACCTTAACCAGTTATTGAATAAACATAAAATATTTATTCCTGTTGTTCAATATGTTAACATAATATTCAATCAGATTAGCAGGAGAAATTGTGATTCCCATATAAACATGTACAATGTGAATCAATGACACTGCGTTTCACCGGTCCACTGACAAAAAAAATATAGCTTAAACAATTAATAATGCACCGGACAAAATTTGAAAAAATCATTATGAGTTGTGTTCTTTTATTAACGAAACATTTTTATTGGTATTCAATAAGACATTGTACCATATAATAGTAGTAGGTTGTAGTGTATTGCTGTAAATGGACTGCAATATGGCATATGGGATGAAGACGTTTTCCTCAGATCTGTGATCTTTTAATAAGGGGACTGGCATGCACCAATGGTCTCAAAACATACGTGAAACACCATTGTCACTGATATGATAATACCCATTTGCGAGACGAGGGACGTCTCCCATTCCAGCCAATTCAATTCAATTCAATTCAATGTTATAGTCAACTCGACATCAATTACACAGATCAGCGGGGGGACAACTCCCAATGCCAATAGGGGGCGCTGTAGGTAAGCGCAGACGACACGGCACACGGCACAGGCAAGCTGGGAAGTTTGGACTCGTAAGTGAGCGAAAAACGTATTTGTTGTCATGACAATGAGGTGTTCAATGCTAAAAATGAGGTCTGATTCTGTCAGATATGAAGCTTCAAGATTTCCAGATCAATAAGGATGAGTGCATGAGACTGGAATGCGAGTTGAGCTCCAGGGCGAATTCAATGAGCCAGTGAAATCAACAACAACACCATAATAATGAAAAACAGGTCTGCGGGTTTAACATTTGCATAAGACTATACCAGTGACACCAGGCCAAGGACAAATAATCCCAAATGTAACCAGGTATGTATATCGGGTTAAAATCCCGTTCCCATCAAAAGGACATTTTAACTTAGCTAAGATTCATAGCGTCTCCCTTCCCTCACCGCTATGCCGACGACAAATACATTTCCCTGGTGGTAACTCGAACATCTCCATGGCGCACTTAGTATTACCTTTGCGCCCTATTGGACCGTCATTAACTTGAGAACATGGGCCGCTATGAATAAAAATACCATAATTGATGTTGTGATCATCATCCCCTGTATACACGGGGTCAATAATGACGAAAATGCCCATCTTCTTGACCCTCGATTTCAGGTGATTTTGAGGCTCCATAGAGATACTTTTAACGTCTGTAATTAATATATGACCAACGAAGGGCCAGCTAGTCTGCCATTTCTGTATTTTATTCATGGCGGCCCATTTTCTCAAGTTAGTGAAGGTCCAATAGGGCGCAAAGGTAATAATAAGTGCGCCATGGAGATGTTCGAGTTACCACCACGGAAATGTATTTGTCGTCGGCATAGCGGTGAGGGAAGGGAGACGCTATGAATCTTAGCTAATTTTAACTTAGAGTTTCTCTGATCACATAGTTAAAAGTTGTTGTTTTATTATTATTTTTGGGGGGGGCGGGGGACGGTTGGATATCGTCATAGTATGCTTGTTAGGCGTAACAAAAAAAATTGTCTGTTTCCGGGAACCCGACCGACCGTAAGAATGCCGAAATGGCAATGCTTTTTTTTTTTTTTTTTTATAAATCTGCGGGAAGAGTTATTTCCCTTGGCCGAAATTCAAGAATAGTTATCTCCCTTATCGTCGCACATGTGCCCAGCGCACTGTCTCCATGCGGCATGGCCGCCCGCCAGAACAGCTCCGGTGTTGGTTTCCATCTATCCCATTGAGGAATACGGACAAAGGAATTATTGTCTGTTATTAGCGACGAGTTGTTTGTGAACTTATTCCATCGTTGTCAAATACAAGGCTGTAACTGCCGTTGTATAGAGTCGGAAGTACTGATTCAAGGAGCGCGAGTTTTTGATGGTGAACGAATGGAACTGTCAAATTTAGAAAACGAAAGCGTAAGACGCATTTCTGAGGAGTTTGGACTAAAACATTTTTTCTTCACCTGCTTGAACAATCACTGCGCAGAAAAGTCTCAGAAACTGAGTGCTTTTGACAATGTCAAAAGAGGGGACGTTACCAGATCAACGTCAGGTATTTAACAAACCATAAAGACAATCTGTTCAACGATGTCATTCAACACCTGTCAACAGGTCCGGGAAAAGTGGCAAATGGGGTGATTCCGGCAAATTGGCCTGGTGGGTATATTATTCATAGTTGAAAGTGTTTACATATATATATTTTTTTTCAAGAATAAATAACTGGAGTTTTGAACTGAGCACTTTCGGCGCCAATTTACACGAGTTTGTTCCACTGACAAAATTAAAAGTTACGCTTATGTATTTTGTAGGAAAATGAAATATGTTGTTAACCTGTCAAAAATTATCAATCTCATGCATAGGCTATAACTTGCCTATTTTGTGCCTTCCCCGCCGAAATTCATATTCTACTCATCAACACATGTTCGTCCAAACAGAAGGGAGCCATCCACAAGCTTGGTATTTCATTATTTTTTTTATTTTTATTTTTTTAATCATATGACTGCATATCAGAGGTATCCGTGATCATTCACCAGGCGGACTATAATCCTGTCTGGTGCCAGTCTGAGCGAGTTCCACTGATGGGTGATCAAAGTGAAAGTGAAAGATATCCCTGATATGATATAGAAAAATTCTGCCGAATACCCAGAATTCACTGTAGTGTAGATTGAAGATGGCTTTCTACTGTTTGGGTGAACATGTGTTGATAAGTAGAATATGAATTTCGGTGGGAAAGACACAAAACAGGTATTAAAGTTATATTATGCATGAGATTTATAATTTTTGACAGGTCAACAACTTATTTCACTTTCCTACACAATACATAAGCAGAACTACAGTATTTTTTTTATTTCGTCAGTGGAACAAACTCCTGTAAATTGGCACCAAAAGTGCTCAGTTCATAACTCCAGTTATTTATTCTTGAAAAAAAAAAATATATAAACACTTTCAACTATGAATAATATACCCTTGTTGTCAGACCAACACTTCTTAAATAACTGATTTTCTCGTGTAATGCAGACCGATCAATTTTAGAATCATGCATTCATTTTGTCAAAAAGTGGTCAAAACTTGAGAGCTTCGGTGTAGGATCTGCCTGTCCAGCTTTATTTACTAGTAGTGATCAGTTTAACTTTGTGTGGTATCTTACGGTTTTATTTACTGTTTTCATATTAAAGATTTTCTTTCGTTTAATAAAATATGTAGTTGTTTCTTTATTTTCTGTTGAAAGAAACTCTGCTTCACAAACCGGTCCAGATTCTGTAAACCATTATGGGTACTTTCCTCACTGGAAGAGGTTCGAGAATTAAAAAAAAAAACAAAAAAACAAAAACAAAACCGACCGACCGACCCCGGAAAATTTGAGCCCGTTACCGGAAACAAACAATTTTTTTTTTTTGGCCTTACCGAGTCTCTGTGAACGTTTGGGTCTCATCAGTTTCAGATTATTTTTCTGCATTCTTCAGGAAATTTAATTCCTCATCTTCTTTAAATGTATTATTTTCCACCTCCTCTCAGAAACCACTTACAAAAGACCTACCCCCCCCCCTCCCCAACCCCCAACCTTGCTGGGCCTCATAGTAGTTCAATGTTGAACGTCGCTCGCATGGGCTTACTCCGTTCAACTCAGCCCATAAGGGAACAATGGTGCAGATTCCCCACAGATTTTATGAGGGCGCTGTGGACTCGATTTTCTCGGAGTTCGTCCCGCTTTTATCTAGCTGTGGCTAGATAAACATCTTACAAATATTCTACGACATTAACTTCAGAAAATCTTTGCGAAATAAAGACAAATCTTACCTTAGACGATCAACATCAGTGAAATCCAAACGATGGTAAGCCGCGCGCGAAAAACGTCCGGTTACATGTTTTCAAAAAGTGGTATCTTGCACGGAAACAGACTGAATTGAATCCGCTCAAAAGCATGCATTCCAGGAACAAGAAACCGCGATAGAAATAAAAGCAAATTCTACGAATTGAAATCGCATAAGATATCACTTGCTTTGATTCCACAATATTTCCCTCCTTAATATATGAAAATGTGTACAGTTCAGTATGTGAATAAATGTTTAAATGATATAATGTTGTTAAATCTGTCAATGCAGCGTTTGCTCATTAACGCCACTACTCTTTTTGGCGAGAGAGTGGGAAGAGAACTTATATATATATTTCTATCTATATTTCCATCGCGGTTTCTTGTCCGCTGGAATCTAATTCTTTTGGGCAGATTCAATTCAGTCCGTTTCCGTGCACGATATCACTTTTTGAAAACCTGTAACCGCGTGTAAAATTGGAACGTTTCTTGCACGCGCAGTCTACCGTCGTTTGGATTTCACTGATGTTGGTCGTCTAAGGTAAGATTTGTCTTTATTTCGCAAAGATTTTCTAAAGTTAATGTCGTAGAATATTTGTAAGATGTTTATCTAGCCACAGCAGAGCTAAAAGCGGGAGGAACTCCGAGAAAATCGAGTCCACAGCGCCCCCATAGAATCTGTGGGGAATCTGCACCATTGTTCCGTAATGGGCTGAGTTGAACGGAGTAAGCCCATGCGAGCGACATTCAAGATTGAACTAACTAGACCTCATAGCTACTCCTGGTTAATTTATACTGTCACATAGTCACATTCCCAAGTTAAATGTCATCTGGCTACAAGATACAAGCTTTCACGTTTAAAAATATTAATAATTCAGTATACCGGTACATGTATTGAATTACTTGTCACTCACATCGTCTTCTCATCAATTCCCAGTTACTTGCTACGTGCATGGGAATCCATAAAGTAAATAGGATGGGGGGGGGGGGGGAACGATGTGTCAGCCAGTAGGGTGTGCAGGAGTGATTTGGTACTCCCTGATTTCATTTGCAGACATCCGAGCTTAATCCGTCAGATTTAACCTGGCAGAGATTTGGTCATGTTTATGAAAAGTAACCTGAATTTTCACACTCGGGTCACATTGACTAAATCATTGCTAATTTATGTTGATTTGCCAGGGGGGGGGGGGGTGGATGAGGTCGTGAAGAATAGGAGAAGGGTGGACACTCAAGGCGATGCGGTTGCCAACCACACTACCAAAACTCAGGCTTTATGATAAAAAAAAATTAAATTCATCTCAAACAGAATGACAAGTGGTTAAATTGCATATACCTTACTTTACCTTTTTCCGGTCTGGCTTCTTCGGGTGGATAAGGTCATTTCCCTGCCAAATTCTATATCTATTTCTAAGTCTATGTCGGAATACAATATATCCAAATTGACACATAATATGGTAGGCATCCTCTACTATGACCAAAAGCCCCCTATTTTCCTTGAAATTTCTCCAGTACTTGCAACACTGAATGTCAGTTCTTGTGATCACCTACTCCATCCCCTCAATTAGCCACAGGAATCAGCAATGTTGAGGCCAATGCCGTAGCAAAATAGCAAAAGTAACTTTGCTGCAGCAGTTTTTAAGTGTGTTAAATTGGAAATATTTAAATGTCACAACAGTCTCTCTTGTTTGTAAAAATTCGAGAGAGCTGTTAATCACTCTAAATGGATTTTTAAAGTTAGGGGTATTGTCGTCATCATGTACGGCTGTCCGTCCGTCCGTGTCAGAAAGTATTTTGCAGAGTTATGCCCCTTGTCTAATAAAATCCACTAATTCCTATGTTAAGTTTGCATATAATTTCTATATCATGTTTGTATACCATCACATTTATTTATTGATTGGATGACTGATTTATTGAAAAAAGAAAGTACACTTACAATACCAGGGGTAAATATTTCTTCCCACAAGCCAATCAATTGGTAGACACCCCCTTACATTATAATAGCTGCGGTTCAGAGCCGAGGGGTTTCGATAGCGCAGCTTCATGTTTTAATTGCGATCACTGTATTGTGAGAGAGATTTTATAACCAGGCTGATCTCTGGTTATCACGTAGTCCACGTTAAAGAGGTAAAAGCGTCATTTAAAAAATATTCAGCAAATAACATATTTCGATAAAAGTTATTCAGTAGTTGAAAGCAACTATGGTGAACGTGTTTCTGTGACCTAATTTTTTAATATCACGGGCATTGAAATCACACTTCTGACATTCTCTGAAAAACGTAACAGCACCTGCACTTGGCTCCAGTGCCTGAGATGACATCAGAAAACGCGCACTGGCATTCCGAGCGTGATGCTTTGCAACGTCATACTCGATCTTAGAACTTTTATTGCACTGTGACGGCTTCTAATGTGACGTCATGGATACCTGATCACGTTATCCGACGTCATCTCAGTCATTTCCCATTTTCATGTTGTTCACTAGACCGAATTGAAGAATCTGACAATATTGAACCCTATATGAAATACGAGATTTCAATACTTGAAAATCTTTTGGCAAATGTTGCAAGTGATCATGCTGTTCAGTTTACCCGAACAACTAAAATCACGCTACTACCTCTTTAAGTATATACACAACCTAGCTTTATTTACCCTAATCTAGTACATGTAACTAACTTTGACTTCAATTAATTCCAATATAGACACAATTATACAGCACTTCTAGTTATTACAGAAACTAAATGTATAGTAGCAATCTACATGTACATGAACAAGGGTTACCTATCTTACATCTATTAGCTGCCTTGGCACTACATAGTCGCATGTCAAGATGAATTCTAAAAGTTAAGAGACTTATTTTCATCCTGTACAATATTTATACCTATTAGAGTTTTATATAGCGAGTTCCACAGGTGGAGAGTCCTAACAATCACAAATTATACTATTTTAACAATTGTTTAAGTAATAATTCCAATGTCTGGCATGCCAGTTATCCTGTTCATTTAACATTGACATATCTCAATTAACAGTAGGACAGCTCAATTAGAAGTAGGGACACTTACCTAAATAAACAAAAAGATTATATATATCTGGAATGACAAGGAAGGCACAATTTAACCACAACAGGCAGTGGCTCTTGTCTTGCAACAGTTGTCGAAACTTGTCGAACACCAACACTGACCAATGAATGAATGTGAACTTCTAGAGTTAATATGGAATACACAAACTGTTATCAAAACATACTATTACAAAACCAATACTCATACCCCTATACCTAATTCTAATAACTAAACTTGTGCTATACAATATTTATTAAGTGCATACATGATCTACCAGTAATAATTGCTACTGCAGGAAGCCTAATTTAAATTATATTGGGGACTGCCTACTTGCACACCCCTCACCTGCTACCTCAAGACTTAGGGACATCCCATTCCCTGGGAGGCTGTATCCCATGTCATCTTTATGTCCCCGGCCTCGAAATGATAAGGTTTTTGGTTTAGCAAATTTCTAAAAAATTTATAACAAATATAATTAAAAAAAATATATATATGGGGGGGGTATTCCACCTAGGGGTACTGCCCCTGGGGTGCTCCAATGTTAAAATCCCTAGATAGAGTTTTGCCTTTAGCTGACGTGCACTGCAGCAAACTTTCTAAGTACAGATGTACATGTGCTGCACATGTACATCTGTACTTAGAAGTACTTAGAAGTTGTACTTTGCTGCAGTTGGCAGCTGTCATTGGATTGAGATGAAATGTTGATTTTTTGTCTAAATAGAGTTTTCTGTTAGCAAAATTGCACATGTACTTGTAGGGCTCTACGTGTATACATGCACATGCACATAGAATGTTTGCTGCAGTTGTCAGCTGTCATTGGATGATTACGAAACTTGGTACACATGTTATGATTAGAGGATGTACCTGTGCTATTTTTGAGATGAAATATTAATTGTTCTCCAAATTATGGCAAATGATTGAGTTTTGCATTTACATGTAGCTGAAGTGCACATGTACATCTGTATGTAGAAAGTTGGCTGCAGTTGTCAGCTGTCATTGGATGATTATGGAACTTGGTACACATGTTTCTTATGATTAGAGGATGTAACTGTGCTATTTTTGAGATGAAATATTAATGTTGGTCCAAATTATGGCAAATGAGTTTTCTGTTTAGCCGAATTGTACATGTAGAGACTGTACATTTAGGCCTCTACATGTATACATGCACATCTGTACTTAGAAGGTTTGCTGCAGTTGTCAGCTGTCATGGGATGATTATGAAACTTGATACACATATTTCATATGATTAGACGATGTTCCTGTGCTCTTTAGGAGATGAAATATTCATTTTTGTTCAAATTTTGAGGGTTTTTGTCTTAGTAATCTGCCAATGATAATGCACATACATGTACGCCTGTACATGGAAAGTATGCTGAAGCTGTCAGCTCTCATTCGATGAGTTTGACAATTGCTACCCAAGTTCATTGTGATTCGAGGATGTGCTATTTAAGAAATATGACATTAAATGTGAATTTTTGTACTTCTTACATTCCATTGATAAGGTTTTTGTTGGGCAAAAATTTACATGAGATCTGTACATGGAAAGTTTGCTGAACCTTTCGTGGGATAATTATAAAGCTTGGTGGACATGTTTCATGTTCTGGTAAGATCTATCCAGCAGTAACCCCACACGGGACTGACCTATCCAGCAGTAATCCCAAGTGGCACTGGCCTATCCAGCAGTAATGACACAGGAAACTGACCTATCCAGCAGTAATCCCATGGGACTCAACTATCCAGCAGTAATCCCAGACCGGACTGGCCTATCCAGCAGTAATCCCGCATGGGAGCAGTAATCCCAAACAGCACTGGCCTATACAGCAGTAATCTCACACAGGATTGACCTATCCAGAAGTAATCTCGCACTGGACTGCAATATGCAGCAGTAATCCAACACAGCGCTGACCTATGCAGCCATAATCCTACATGGGACTGACCAGACCTATCCCGCTGTAATCTCACACAGGGTTAGCCTATCCAGCAGTTATCCCACACGGGACTGTCCTCCCCAACAGTAACCCCAAACGGGAATGCCGTATGCAGCAGTAATCCCACACTGGACTGCCTATGCAGCAGTAATCCCTTATGAGACTGACCTATCCAGCAGTAATCCCATACGAGACTCGCCTATCCAGCAGTAATCCCAGACGGGACTGGCCTATCCAGCAGTAATCCCACTTGGGACTGGACTATCCAGCAGTAATCCCACATGGGACTGGTGTATCCAGCATAAATAACACACGGGACTGGCCCATCCAGCACTAATCCTACACAGGACTTGCCTATCCAGCAGTAATCTCGCATAAAGCTGAACAATCCAGCAGTAATCTCTCACTGGACTGCCCTATGCAGCAGTAATCCCACGACACTGACCTATCCATCCTACACAGGATTGACCTATCTGGCAGTAATCCAACATGGGACTGATGTTATTGTCTGTACCAGATAATCTATTCCAGACATTATTGTCTGTACCACATCATCTACATGTATTCCAGATATATTGTTTGCTCTATATTTATGCTTTCAATACTGCTGCAGCTTCGGCGGATGACCCCGCAAGGCGAGATGTTGGGGTTCTCAGAACGCTTGTTTTTTTATTCATCTAGGAATAAATGGTCTAAATGTTGAAATTATATATGTAAACTAGGAAACTACATGTTTGTATTAAAGACAGGCTCCATAAAAATGGTAATATTTTCCTCAGTTTGGCACATCTGATCTCTGTCTCTACTCTCATGAAACAATGTTGTCACCAGGTATTTAACACAATTGAAAAAAATAAATAAATAAATAAAATTAGAAAAAATGGCCTATCGTGGTCTGTAGCAAGTTTATGTTGCCCCAAACAAACAACTTCCTAATTTGGGCGTGTGCTTTATTCTATTGTACAAACTGAACTGTTTTTTAAGGCAAAAACAAGTTTTGTTCGAATTCTGCTTTAACTCTAAACACATGACTCTATGATGAAGGCTTACTACCATTGCCCCATGGTGATGCCATTTGATGCCCCTTCCTGGTCCATGATGATGCCATTTGACGCCTCATGTAATAAATTAATCAATTAACCTCACTCAATATATATTATTTCAGGAAATTTTAAACATGCTAAATTATTGGTCACTATGAAAGTAATACAAAAATTAATAAACTTCTGGCTCCAGCCCTCCAATAGATTTGTACCCAACAATTTACAGGTGATCACAAATATAGTCTATGGGGCAGCCTAGAAAAGCCTATGTGGTTTAGAAAGGGGCATCAAATGGCGTCATCATGGGGCAAAGAGTAAGTTAAACCACCCAAATTATAGTAGGTCGACACATTATTATGTTTTTTTAATTTTTTAATTTTTTTTTATTTATTTATTTCAGGTTTTTTTTTTACAAATTTATTTTATTGACTTTAAGAGACACGTGAACAGAAATGACCAATTTTCTCGTTGTTTCATGTTACCAAAACTCCCATAAAATACTTTGGATGGCAGCTAGGTAGGGTAACAGGAAAGTTAACATACTATAGTTTTTGGCCTATAAAACAAAGATGCAAATGCAGATTAGATTTTGAAATGTTAAGATGATTGCTTGAAAATTAGAGAATTCATGTATTTGTATTTGTTGTACAAGTATATTGAGATAATATTATGATATGGAATTTTAAAGCTCCGAGAGAGTGGGCCGGCTATCACATTTTTCAGTTCAATGTAAGGAGAAACTTTATGGAGATACTTTTATTTCTGCCTTGTCAGTAATTTGTTTGTTCCTTTAAAACCAAGTTATTAAAGGTGAAATGCAAAGGTTTTTATATTTTCCATTTTATATTCTTCATGGCCCATTTAATGATGGAAATATTAACTTAACTACTTCATTTTTATTTATTTGTTTTATTTGAAGTATTTTGTCTCCTGGTAGCTTTTGAAAAGCGCTTCGAAGTTCTCAAGCCCGGTCAATTTCAGAATTGAAATCCACATAGCTTATCTACCCTTGTTTGATGCTAGTTACCGTTTGTGGTGTCACATCAGACCAACTGGCCAGTCATCAATACTTGTAACGTTCAGTCTCTGGCCGGCTGGTCTGACATGACGTCACAATCAATGAAAAGATAAGCGATGACGTTTTGCAAATCTGAATTCAGCTGGGCTAGGGGTACCAAATTTTAAAAAGATTCTAGCAGACAAGATAATTCAAATTAATCAAAGTGAAGTAGATATTCTGGTATTTCTATCATTCTTCAACCTATATTAAATATGTAAATTGGAGAATTTCAAAACCTTTGTATTTTTTCACCTTTGAGTGGTAATTGTCAAAGTCTAATTGACCAGGAGTGCCTGTCATTAATTATCATGAAAATTGACATCTCTCCATTCTTATATAATTCTGTTGAAGAAATAAATTATGGATAATACATGATCTTTGCAATGTAGTCTGACAGAATCCAAATACATAAATAAGAATATTTGGTTAGCTGCTATCATATTTAGCAAAATGTCATATATATGCTACCAGCCAGTCTTGGTTGTTTGACCGGACAAAACAATAACTCGTGGATTATTGTGGAACAGAAAAGTATTGTTCAGTTTATCTCTGTCTACAAGCCCTTTTCACATACATGTAAAATGGCAAATAACCAATTTTATACCTTAAATTTTAATTCAATCAGGTTAGGGATACTGCCAGATGCCAATTAATGAATGGGGAGGTAGATACATCTACTCTGCACACTGGAACTGGAAGTGGCAAATACTATGAATGTGGTAAGTAGTAGTAAAAAAGCAAGCAGTGGTAAAGATCATCTTGATGCCTAGTGACCTCTCTGGGTCATGTGATTGGATATACAATGTATTCCTCTGCGGTGATGCAGTCAATTCTGCTGCGGTGATGTGGTCAACACAAATATTATATTGGTATGTAATATGTAGGCCTAATATGTAGATTTATGTAGATTTATGAAGATCAGGGAAAACGCTTGCAGCATTCCATGAATATTTCAGAAGTAGAATGGGAAGAAACCATTTCTGAATACCGGGAAATTATGATGTAAATGATTTGACCACCACTGGATTTGATAAACTTGCCATAAGAAGGCCCATAAACAGATATGGATAGGGTCTTGAGGTGTAACCTAAATGGCGAAAATTCCCAACTATGAATAAACATAAATATTTCATGAAAATTTAAAAGAATATTGGCAAAGTGAAATTTCCCATTTTCTGAAATAAATTACACTTAGGGTGCAGTCCATACTTGCCACGGTTTCACACAAAGTGGCCCCTCCATAATTTCATAATAAGGACGGTCGCCCATTTTTGACAGCATGGTAATTTTTCTTCTCTTTCTACTAACTGATATATGTGGGCCATTTTCATGAAAATGGCCCATATAGTGTCACCCTGCTGGATGTAACCATTTCTCCAATGAGGATATAACAATTGCTTGTTGATCGCACCTACGCACCACTACAGAGTTCATCATGTCCGGAATCTGGCAGGCCAAAATCCGCACTTTTTCGGGGAGCGAAAATTATGATTCCTTCAAGTCGACCCCCTGTTTTTGTCACCATTTTAAAGTGTATTTTGGATGGGAAACAATTTAACATGCATAAACAAGAAAATCATTTTATACGTTTTCTCTGGATTGTGGGTCGAATTTGACACATTTTCATACATTTTATGGAGTTTTTTACCCCTATTAGACTGTGGGGTCTTGTCGTCGGCAAGTATGTCCGGTCGTACGGTCGTCTGGTCGTCAGTCGTCAACAATTCTTGTGACCGGTCTAGAAGCCAAACCGTTTCTTCTAGAGACTTCAAATTTGGTATATAGGATTGATGGGTGGTCAGCCACAAGCCTATCGTCTTTGGGAAATTTCTGATGAATTTTGCTGTTTCCATGGCAACGTTACAGAAAATTCGTCAACAATTCTTGTGACCGATCTAGAAACCAAACCGTTGCTTCTAGAGACTTCAAACTTCAGCTGGGCTAGGGGTAGCAACTTTTAAAAAAAATTCTAGGAGACAAGATAATTCAAATTAATCAAAGTGAAGTAGATATTCTGGTATTTCTATCATTCTTCAACCTATATTAAATATGTAAATTGGAGAATTTCAAAACCTTTGTATTTTTTCACCTTTGAGTGGTAATTGTCAAATTCTAATTTACCAGGAGTGCCATGTCCTCTGTAATTATCATGAAAATTGACATCTCTCCATTCTTATATAATTCTGCTGAAGAAAGAAATTACAGATAATACATGATCTTTGCAATGTAGTCTGACAGAATTCAAGTACATGAATGAAAATAGTTGGTTAGCTGATATAATATTTAGCAAAATGTTGTTTTCATATATATGCTACCAGCCAGTCTTGGTTGTGAGTTTGACTGGACAAAACAATAACTCGTGGATTATTGTGGAACATAAACGTATTGTTCAGTTTATCTCTGTCTACAAGCCCTTTTCACATACATGTAAAATGGCAAATAACCAATTTTATACCCTTAAATTTTAATTCAATCAGGTTAGGGATACTGCCAGATGCCAGTTAATGAATGGGAAGGTAGATACATCTACTCTGCACACTGGAACTGGAAGTGGCAAATACTATGAATGTGGTAAGTATAGTAGTGAAAAAGCAAGCAGTGGTAAAAGATCATCTTGATGCCTAGTGACCTCTCTGGGTCATGTGATTGGATATACAATGTATTCCTCTGCGGTGATGCAGTCAATTCTGCTGCGGTGATGTGGTCAACACAAATATTATATTGGTATGTAATATGTAGGCCTAATATGTAGATTTATGTAGATTTATGAAGATCAGGGAAAACGCTTGCAGCATTCCATGAATATTTCAGAAGTAGAATGGGAAGAAACCATTTCTGAATACCGGGAAATTATGATGTAAATGATTTGACCACCACTGGATTTGATAAACTTGCCATAAGAAGGCCCATAAACAGATATGGATAGGGTCTTGAGGTGTAACCTAAATGGCGAAAATTCCCAACTATGAATAAACATAAATATTTCATGAAAATTTAAAAGAATATTGGCAAAGTGAAATTTCCCATTTTCTGAAATAAATTACACTTAGGGTGCAGTCCATACTTGCCACGGTTTCACACAAAGTGGCCCCTCCATAATTTCATAATAAGGACGGTCGCCCATTTTTGACAGCATGGTAATTTTTCTTCTCTTTCTACTAACTGATATATGTGGGCCATTTTCATGAAAATGGCCCATATAGTGTCACCCTACTGGATGTAACCATTTCTCCAATGAGGATATAACAATTGCTTGTTGATCGCACCTACGCACCACTACAGAGTTCATCATGTCCGGAATCTGGCAGGCCAAAATCCGCACTTTTTCGGGGAGCGAAAATTATGATTCCTTCAAGTCGACCCCCTGTTTTTGTCACCATTTTAAAGTGTATTTTGGATGGGAAACAATTTAACATGCATAAACAAGAAAATCATTTTATACGTTTTCTCTGGGTTGTGGGTCGAATTTGACACATTTTCATACATTTTATGGAGTTTTTTACCCCTATTAGACTGTGGGGTCTTGTCGTCGGCAAGTATGTCCGGTCGTACGGTCGTCTGGTCGTCAGTCGTCAACAATTCTTGTGACCGGTCTAGAAGCCAAACCGTTTCTTCTAGAGACTTCAAATTTGGTATATAGGATTGATGGGTGGTCAGCCACAAGCCTATCGTATTTGGGAAATTTCTGATGAATTTTGCTGTTTCCATGGCAACGTTACAGAAAATTCGTCAACAATTCTTGTGACCGATCTAGAAACCAAACCGTTGCTTCTAGAGACTTCAAATTTGGTATGCAGGATTGTTGGGTGATCAAGCACAAGCCTATTGAAATCTGGACCCGATTGGTTGGAAACTTTGGCGGCCATATTTAATTTATGCGAAACCGTCACAGCTTTCTCGTTACCAAGATATCTTTAGAACGACTTACCCTTAGCACACCAAACTTCCCGTGCACATCCATATTATGCTCGTGCCCCAGAACCCTATTGTGAAACTTGGTATAGATTATCGATACAACTTGCCATGCACATCCATATGCTCGTGACCCAGAACCCTATTGAATCTGGACCCGACTGGGTAGAAACTGAGCTATGATAGCACTCCATCTCCAGCTAACCAACTGCTACTACAGACTGTCCTGAGTGGGGATCGAACACCCGATCCTCGTGTCGACAGCCGACCTCTCTAACCCACTCGGCCACCGAATCACTCTACAAGAGACTCTCTTTAAAGTCTATTAATTCTTCGCATACGCTTGGCACATGCGCTTGTTTTACCTAGAAGAACTATGACGTCATCTGGTTTGTGTTTGATAGTCCCTGCTCTTCTCCCCCGCGCTCTTCAGTGCCTGAGGGAGAAATGGGTATGCGGTAAATCCAGGAAGTGAAATGTCACCCGTTTTAGTACTGAATAAGTAACAGTCTGTTATATGTCTCGCTTGACTCCTCTTGGTTTGCTCTCATACCTGAGAAACTTTGGCGGCCATCTTTAATTTATGTGAAACCATGAATCTTGTGTATCTCGGAAACCATTTCGCTGTTCAGTGTGAAACTTGGTATAGATTATCGATACATCAAGAAACTTTAAAGGAATGATCAGCATTTCTATATGTATCTAGTTGATCTTTCGGGTCAAATATTTGACCCCTAGGGTCAAACATAGGGTGTTTAGTTACTTTAGTTGCAAATGGCTTCAGACTATTTTGACAGTCATAACTGTGAACCAATCACTGATGTGCTATCTATGCAAATGAGAATATGGAATTGGTACCCAAACAGAGACAACCACTCACCATGTAGGCATAGTCCAGATAGAAAATTTGTATATAACAGAAAATGTAGATAAAACACAAATATACAGTCTCGGACAGAGCTTAAAAAGGCAATAGGTGTCTTCCCCTAGACAGAAACAATAGGAACAACAAATTAAAGTTGATTGACGAAGGCATTCAGAAGCTGTCCGACGAAAAAGATTGAACAAAAGGGAACTTTGCATTTTAGGAGATTTGCATATAATAACAAATGTAGATAAACACAAGTATCCAGTCTCGGACAGAGGTTAAAAACAATAGGTGTCTTCCCCTAGACAGGAGCAATATAAACCACAAATGAGAAGTTGATTGACGAAGGCATTCAGAAGCTATCCGACGGAAAAGATTGAACAAATGGGAAATTTGCATATAACAAGATTTGTCGATAAAAACCCACTAGTTCCCAGTTTCGCACATCCGCTGAAAAACAATAGGTGTCTTATCCTAGGCAGGATCAATGTCCACCATAAATTTGAAGTTGATTGACAAAGTCATTTAAAAGTTATCCGATGGAAACAAAAAGTGAGCGGAAGCGGAAGATGAAAGAAGAAAATGACAAACACATAAGATTAGGAGAGCCCACTTAATAGCCTGGCTCAATTTTGAATCAGTTTTCATACCTCCAGCTTCCCCCCCCCCCCCAAAAAAATGATAAGGGTTGGCCTATATGTCAATCACTGTGTCTATGTCAATAACCTGTTATCACACTTGTGCATTTGCATAATCTTCCCTTGCCACTGATAAAGCTACACTTTCATGCATGCTGTAATCCCAGCACACAGATGTGAAGTTTATTATATATGGTATCGTACATAAATCACACAAACCATATCCTACTTGACTAAAAAATCGGGCTGAGAGGTCCATGCACCTTTCAGGTGCTTGCCTGGAATTCATGTTGTTTTTATTGCCATAAAATGGGATCTTGGTCATGATTTCGTGGAATTTGCTGAAATTGTTTTTAGACTCGCACAATTTATTTAGACTCGGTCGGGTAACCAAAAACAGACATATATTTCTTTTTGGCCTTACCCTGCCCTTTCCTCCTCGTCTGACCCTACCCTATCCTCCTCCTCTGAACCTGCTCTTTCCTACACCTCTGATGCTGCCCTTTCCTTCTCCTCCTCTGGCCCTAACCTTCTCTCCTCCTGATCTGACCGAGTCTGTTCCTCGACCTCCTCTGACCCGCCTCTTCCTCCTTTAAATCTCCCTCCTATCTAAACCTCTTCCCTGCTCCTGTGGCTCAAAGTACTCATTCTCCCACTACCCTCTGACATATTATACATTGTCCTGCAGGATTTCATTTATTTGTTTCCGAGTCTTTTTGGAAGTTGACTGGAAATTTATTACATGTTAAACATGAGTATAAACTTCCAATGAGGGGGCATTGAAGTGTTATGTACAGAAGGGGAGGGGGTGGCTAAAACAAACTTTAGATTTTTAGTTGTAGGGGAAGGTTGGGGGAGGGGGGTGGTAAAAAAATCTAAATATTTTGCATATATGTAATAATTTATTGTGCCCCTAGGCTCATTTTTTTCAGCATTTCATCATCAGTATTTTTGAAAGAACCAATTTATGTAGCATAAATAAAGCCGAACTGGTCTTATTTTACTAGCGTAACAGTTTCATAATTTCTTTTGTCTTTCAGATAGTAATACCAGGCAATGCGATTAAATCAGAACATGAAAGTCCTCATGCTCCTTCAACAGTGCTGACCAATCCTCTCTGCTCAGGAAAGAATCATGGGAGACAATTGAGATATCTATAGACTATAGTGCATATAAAACACTTGTGCGCATTGATAACAAATATTACTATCATTATCATTGGTTATTGTACACTAATATGCTCTCCACTTCATCATGATCATGGCTGCCAAGGACGGATCATTCCAATCAATATCATCCTGGAAACATTGTACTCTTCCTAGTATCAGTTGTACTTGGTTCTCTTTCTATTGTCAGTTGATATATCTACCATGTCGTGTATTACTGTGATGGAACGTACTCTTTTAACGATTGATTGTTTAACACATCCATTCAAATGAATTGAATTATGTATGATTTTGCAAATATCCGCATGTAAATTCAATGGACAGTGAATACAATAAAGTGGTATAAAATGAAAGAGTTGATATGGACTGCTTGAATCTTTTAGACTCGTACAGTAAAGTGTGTTGAGACTAGTACACTACCCATTTTGCACTACTACTAGCCAATCAGATCATTGCCGTTCAAAAAGGTGTAGGATTTGTGTGTACACATCTTGCACATGGGCACAATAATGTTACATCAGGTCATCAGGAAGTGGCCTCGATTCATTCTTACATGTCACCCGAAGATGGAAGGTCATCACACACATCCCTAGCTTTCATAAATTTCAAGTTCTGAGTGAGAGATGATGTTACTGTGACCGGTCAAAGATCAACAACACAATGTCTCATGTCATTTTATTTTGTTATCCATTTGTAAACGAAGGGATGAAATCCATCTGAACCACGCCGCTATTCTTGACTAGAAAATATGATTTTCTGAGGCAATGAACATTCACAAAAACTCTGTGATTGGTTGAATTTTCTTCCATTTTCCTTAAAACAGACCATGAATATGACAGATTCCATTTAAAATTTGAATTGACCAATCAAATGTTCTAAAATTGGAACATATCCCATGATGCAAAGTTGTTTCTATCAAACTCCATTCGGAAAACACTCATGGGAAATACGCTATGATATAGCATTGAACTATTTCATCACTGTGTCAGTACTGTTTTACTACTGTAATATTTCAGTACTGCTACAGTACTGAAATTTTACAGTACTGATACAGTACTGAAATAATACAGTACTGAAAAAGTGCTGAAAATTTTCAGTACTGAAACAGTACTTTAATATTTAAGTACTGTTTCAGTACTGAAATTTTACAGTACTGATACAGTACTGAAATATTACAGTACTGATAAAGTGCTGAATAATTTCAGTACTGAAACAGTACTGAAACAGTACTGTAATATTTCAGTACTGTTACTGTACTGTTCGATTTCAGTACTGAATCAGTACTGTAATATCTCAGTACTGTTTCAGTACTGAAACAGTACTGCTATATATCAGTACTGTTTCAGTGCAGTTATATTTCAGTACTGTTTCAGTACTTTGGCAGAAATGTACTGAAACAGTACTGACGCTATTTTTGCTGTGTAGATCTAGTAACTCTAAGATCTTTCAAAGTTTCAGAACTAGGATGTCAGCTTTCTTCCTACATTTCGTTGCTTCTCTACAGTCATCGTTAAACCATGATTTTTTTTAAATGTGCAACTCCTAAGGATGCAATATTTCAGTTCTATAGCGACGACCAATCAAAATTCTAAGTATTCAAGTTAATAGCAATCCAACACATTAAAACATACGAATATTAAAACTTATGCAACAAACCGATTTCTCTCAAATAACCTAAGACACAGTCCTTCCTCACCCGACCAAAAAGATCCCCCAAAGTAAAACGAGTCTCTTACAATCTTACAGTATATACAGTCGATAAGAATATGTTTCACTCTCAGATCTTCGTGGCTTGATCGAAACGTTTCTTGGTGTTCAGATGAGTATAGCCTACAGTTTTTATGAACTTATGAAGTTTATTAGTCACAGCATCCCATGAAGATTGAAACAGCTTTCTCACATAAGTACAGATAGAGGGTCTGAAATTTCTATATGGGATTCCAACAGGAGTAACCACATTATCTAGGGCAGCCTTAGTCATTCTATCAGTCTCAGTATTACCTTGATGCCAACGTGACCAGGCAACCAGCAAAACACAATATCAATCTGTTGATTAAATCTACAGTCATATAATTGTAGAATATTCAAGATGGTGGGATGAGTTGAATAACTCTATAGGATAAGGAAATGGGTGAAAAGTCCGTTTGTAAGTTTTGTTAACAAAGCTTTTCAAAATCTAGCCAATCTGCTCTCTTAAAATCATATCCTATTATTATTATATATAAGGAGGTTCATCAGCTGAATGAACAGCTTTTAAAACAGTGGAAGATTGGTCACTTCAACAAAGGTCATCATGAACAGGCCAAGTAAATTCTTCGAGTATAGGAAGGTCGCACAGTGAGATATCTAATGCAGAATAGGTCATGGGCTGAGGACAAATGTGTATAAGAACCACCATTAAAACTACAGTAAGAATTATTTTATATATAATCTTCAAGAATTTTTCCATTACTGTAACAGTTCTCTTCATTGTACACCGTGCATAATGTGAATACATAATTCAAAGTAACATGAACTGCTTCAACTTGTAAATCCGTCTTTAAATCAGTAGGACTATGTAAAACGCCCATATAACAAGCATTGGAGAGCCGCCTGTTGCCTTTCCATGCTCTTCCATAGGAATGATCTCTGGTGTGTATATTGCCGTAATTCAAATTTTCTTCATCTGCTACTTTAAGAACTCAAACACAGAGCCGAAGGTTCATAATCCTGAGTTAATAACTGAAGCTCATTTAAATTCGGCCAAACTCGTCTGCAGTTCCATTGAAGGAGGGTTGGAGACTGAGCCATTTTTAGTTTATATAAGGAAATAACACACCAGGCCACACATAATTGGAAATAGGTTGTCGACTTAACCATTATGGACGTTTAATTGAGGGTCTTCTCGTCTGGCTTGTCTGATCCTTTTTCTGCTCCTCTCGCAACTGCTGCATAGCTTTGTCTTTATTGTCATACATCTATTGTTCTGTCTTCAGCTAACATTTCTTTTTGGACCTCTGGCTTAGAGAAGTCTTGCTGGGTCACTCATTATAATTTTTTTATTCATGTGTTTAGCAACCGCGTTATTGTCTGGGGTGGAGTTCATAGGTGTATCTGTGTGAAGAATGGACTTATCAACTTCCTCTTATCCTTGTTTCTCATCGTCAATGAGAAGCTCATTGCTAGCTTCATCCCTAGTGAATTCTGCGATCACATCATCATCAGGGGCGAAGTTCTGTATGTATCTATTTCGGAAATATAGCTAATATCCTCATCTTCACCTCCTTTTTCATCTACTAAGGATAACTTTTTTCTAGTTTCATCTTCGGTGAACTCAGTAACCGCATCAGTATCTGGGGTGAAGTTCAAGTTACCACTAGAATGCACAGGTGTATGATTGTCGTTTACATCGAGTATAGTTATATCTTTGCTGAGCATTTGATTTTCGTTGACAACACCGTTGTTCTCTACTGTGGACAGAGTATCTCGAGTTTGAACTGTTTTTGGATCTACAGTCTTCACAGATTCATTTTCTTTAGACTCCTGATCATGTTGCAAATTCTCCGGATTGCCTTCTATTTTATTCCTCTTGGCGGGAGGAATATCAATGGAATTATCAACATCTTCTTCATGAGAGAGGACTGGAAATCGGTTTAATCCATGGTATTTTTCTTTTTCCTTTAATTAAGCTTAGAATTTCCGTTGGAGGTCTTGTCATCAGGACCTACAGTTGACCAAATGCTATCACCAACGCTTACAGGCTGCTTGACTGACTGTGCTTTCTTTCTGACAGAGTTCTCCACCACGGCGACTTCTCCATAAAGGGAGACTTCTTCCCTTTATTGGATTGAATACCAGTTTCATATTGTGAAGCAGTCTGGTTATTTCTGTTAGTCGGACCTTCTGCTTGTTCAGCATTTATAGGTGTCTTACATTCCCGTTTTAGGAGTCCTGTCTGACCACACCTCAGGCATTTACCCTTGAATGGACAATCCCAATACGTGTGATTTTCTTCTCCGCAGTTGTAACAGGTCTCATACTGATCTTTATACTAAACAGAAAGCCTAAAATCTCCAAGCATATATTGTAGGGGAAGAGTGCGTTTGATACCAGACATCCACATCTTCCCAGTCCCAGTTTTCAAATCTGTCAAAAGTATAGTACTCGTCAGAAATATCGTGAACTTTGCTATATTTCTCAAATATCAGCATAATGTCGATGTGTGGCATTTCGACACGGCATTTTATTTTGACAAGTACTTTCGTTTGTGCAATCTCCTCAAAGCGACCACACTGATCTTGAAAATCCAAGATACCGTTTGAGAGAAGAACATCTTTGGCCTGTTTATTTCGTAGCGTCACAATCCAAAGACCGTATGAGTGAAACAACCTTGAGTGTGATATTAAAAACAAATCCCCCCTCCGTTGACACTTCACTAATTCATGAAGGACTTTCGGCCGTGATTCGACAGACTCTTTTAAAGCACGATAAATATGAATCGGGTCAGCTGCATTCACTCCTAAATGTTTCAGGCTCAGTGGCTTCTCAAGCAGTTTATTTGAAAAAATATATATATTGTAGACTCCCACCTAGGGAGTCCCAGAAAAGATTAATTTGGGGAAAAACAGTTATAAACAGTTTTACAAATAACCCGCGTTATATATTAACACAGTGTTTACGAAGTAGTGACTTAAATTTTAAAGAAATTGCAAGTGGAAGCTCGATTTTAAAGCACACTTTATCGTATGACAACTTTCCATTTAATGTAGCGTCATCTACCTACACAAGAACAATGGCTATCTGGGTCAACTCAGCCGGGCTGACAAAGACGAAAAATGCCACGAACAGCGAAAATCTGACAAATCAACTCAAAATTTTACCATGCACAGATGCCAAAAATGTTCACGAAATATATTACACAAGAAATCTGGAATAACACCAACTTTAAACGCCACAAATACTCAAAATCACAGAAACTAAATTGCTTGCGCAAATGACTCAGTCTGATGACTACATCTGGTCGAAATGTAAATATACATGCAGCAACACTATACATTTCTAAAAGATGAGAGAGTGTACCAAAATATGATCAGGTGTTTCGGGCATCAATGAAAACTGTCGACCGCTTCTCTCTTGTAGGAAGCCATTTTTTGTTTCTTTTATTATTTTTATTTCTTGCACATTTGCTAACACTGGTACGGACTACATGTAGGTCCGTAGATTACT
>JAVTVY010055272.1:0-28914 GCA_036873755.1 Hanleya hanleyi
CCGTTCTGATGACATACTCAGATCATTGTCAGTCAGAGACACTATATTCATATACATACCGTTCTGATGACATACTCAGATCATTGTCAGTCAGAGACACTATATTCATATACATACCGTTCTGATGACATACTCAGATCATTGTCAGTCAGAGACACTATATTCATATACATACCGTTCTGATGACATACTCAGATCGTTGTCTGTTGGAAACACGCTTCTGATAATATCATTCTGATGGCATGCTCAGACCATTGTTAGTTGGAGACACACTTCTGATACACACCATTCTGATGACATACTCAGATCATTGCCAGTCGAGACACTTTTAATATACATACCATTCTGATGACATACCCGGTACTCAGAGCATTGCCAGTCGGAGACACCAGATACATACTATTCTGATGACACACTCAGATCATTGCCAGTCGAAGACACCAGATACATACCATTCTGATGACACACTCAGAGCATTGCCATTCGGAGACACCAGGTACACACCATTCTGATGACACACTCAGATCATTGCCAGTCGGAGACACCAGATACATACCATTCTGATGACACACTCAGATCATTGCCAGTTGGAGACACTAGAGACATACCATTCTGATGACACACTCAGATCATTGCCAGTCGGAGACACAAGATACATACCATTCTGATGACACACTCAGATCATTGCCAGTTGGAGACACTAGAAACATACCATTCTGATGACACACTCAGATCATTGCCAGTCGGAGACACAAGATACATACCATTCTGATGACACACTCAGATCATTGCCAGTCGGAGACACCAGATACATACCATTCTGATGACACACTCAGATCATTGCCAGTCGGAGACACCAGATACACACCATTCTGATGACACACTCAGATCATTGCCAGTCGGAGACACCAGATACACACCATTCTGATGACACACTCAGATCATTGCCAGTCGGAGACACCAGAAACATACCATTCTGATGACACACTCAGATCATTGCCAGTCGGAGACACCAGATACATACCATTCTGATGACACACTCAGATCATTGCCATTCGGAGACACCAGATACATACCGTTCTGATGACATACTCAGATCATTGCCAGTCGGAGACACCAGATACATACCATTCCGATGACACACACAGATCATTGCCAGTTGGAGACACTAGAAACATACCATTCTGGTGACACACTCAGATCATTGCCAGTCGGAGACACAAGATACATACCATTCTGATGACACACTCAGATCATTGCCAGTTGGAGACACAAGATACATACCATTCTGATGACACACTCAGATCATTGCCAGTTGGAGACACAAGATACATACCATTCGGACGACACGCTCAGATCATTGCCAGTCGGAGACACAAGATACATACCATTCTGATGACACACTCAGATCATTGCCAGTTGGAGACACAAGATACATACCATTCTGATGACACACTCAGATCATTGCCAGTTGGAGACACTCCAGAATACATATTTGAATAATTGTGGCATCACAACAGTGGTATTTTCTTATGTTTTTCATTCGATTAATGACATTAGTAAAGAATCACACCTTTGCTGGCAATCATAGGGCAGTTGGAGATATCCCGTATTTGCATGGTAACATTTTCAGCATTTGGAGAAACTCAATAATGGCACTCTTGTTGGAAAACACGAAATCAGTTGAAGATATTCCGAGATCTGTATGATAACCCATTATAATGTTGAGCATTTGGAGACACTCAAGAATCGCACTCTTGTTGGCGAACTCCAAATCAGTTGGAGATATTCCGGGATCTGTATGACAACATTATAATCTTGAGCATTTGGAGACACTCGTGGATAGCATTCTTGCTCAAAAACTTAAAATCAGTTGGAGATATTCCGAGATCTATACGATGACAATTATAATCTTCCGTAATTGGAGATACTCTTGAATGGCACTCTTGTTGGCAAACTCAAAATCAGCTGGAGATAATGCTGGTTCTGTATGATAACACATCATAATCTTGAGCAGTTGGAGACACTCAAGGATTGAAATTTTGATGGCAAACGTAAAATCAGTTGGAGATATTCCGTTATCTGTATGACGACATATAATTATCTTCAGCATTTGAAGACACCCATGAATGACACTCTTGTTGACAATCCTAAAATCAGTTGGAGATATTCCGACAACTGTATGGTGATACTATAATCTTCAACATTTGGAGATATTAATGAATCGCACTCTTGTCGGCAAACTTTGAATCAGTTGGAGATATTCCGGGATCTGAATGATGACATATTACAGCCGCCATGGTTGGAGAACGAATCGTGCTTTTGGCGGCAAAATTAAAATAAGGTGAAAACGTCCCGGAAATGATTTATGAAGAAGGGACTAGTTGCTGTTGCCTTGGTTACATACACTATACATGTCATTTTCATTTGGATAAATACTTGGATCTACATCTATAATACTTTAAAACCGCGTCAATTCGATATGTTTGTCTGTATTTAAGTTACTAATATAAACCCCATCTACACCGGTTGTATGCGTTATACGGTTACATATACAACTTACAGCATCAAGCTCTTTGTAATTAATATGTATATCTGAACTATAGAAGCCTTATTACATAAGGCTATCATTATACCATAATAACTCAATTAGATAATGAAATTATGTACATTAATAACTCTTACGTACCTTAGTCGACTGCGGATGTCCTAATCGGAAGCCTGCATACGGTTCCGTTAATAAAAGCACGGAACCGCAAAAACCGGACTCAGGTCGGACTTGTCCTGACCAGCAAACTGAACACACCGCTCTCTTGATCTCTGGTTCTTTGTTTACTGTCCCGTTCTGGTGTATCTATAATGGTATGAATTCATGGAGCACGCTGGTTGCCGGAAAGACGACTTATCACTCTATACCAGCCTAGCTGCAGGCGACCAGTTCCGACGGCAGAACAACGGTGTAATCCAATTGTTGTCGGACTTTGTGAGTCGAACAGGCGCACATCCATTCTCCAATCGATAACCGTGTTAAACTGAAGTAGCTGCTCGCTATGTACATACACATATGGCGCATTGATCACTCTCATGGGACCCTATCGCTGTTCACGCTTAACTATAATGGACGGGGAACAGACAAAATTTAATCTTCTGTTATTGTTTCAGTGCTAGTTACTAAAGGTTACAATACTTCCTATGGGGATTTCGTTCATTCTATCTCAACACCCATCTCAGAATTTGGTTTTATGAATACCGATACTCTCAAATCTAGCCTCCTGCAGTCGAGGAATGTTATTGGTTACCGGTACAGGTAATTTGGTAGAATGACCCCCGCGGGATGTTTGTTAGTCTGAGCTTCATACTGAAAGACGGTTTCACCATTCATTTACACCAATATGATACTCTGACAATAGTTTCCTTTAACTCACCAAAAATTTAAAAAAAAAGGAAAATTTAACATTACTATAAATCACCACAAAATCATACACACTGTTTTTATTAGGCGGTTTTCATGCAGATACCCTGCGGAGATAGTGTAGAAAGATTTTTAGTAGGAGAGGGCGGGGATGGGGGCACCCCCAGGCCTGGTAGTTATCGTCATTAAAGCATCGACTTGTATATCGAGTATATGCACGATTTGTATACAAACGCAAAATTAAAAGGGTGATGGAATACGATGGCGGCGTACTGACAGAAGTCATAGACCCCACAGACAAATGTACTGACTGCATATTTATGATACATCATGAGAACCGAAAGTAATCCCTGTGATGATTTGCATCCCAGCCACGCTTTTTTTTGTAGATGAGTGACCACACGGCCCCCAGCACCGGCTTGAGCGACATAATCACATTAGATACAAATATTTCAGAGCGATGATGTAATAGCCCTATCAAGCCATCTGTTCGAAAACGATAAACCATGTGAGCGTTAGATTATACTGAAACGATGCAATGTTGACCTAGTAGAGAGTATTAGAGCATCCGTTTACCCTGCGAGTCAGCGGGCCGACGGGTTGTGGAAAACATTACGGGTTATATATATTTTTTCTTTAACCCTTCTTCCAGAATTATCGTATGCCAGACCACCTATGAGAATACATGGCTGAAAAAGTCAGCCCCATCCTCAGCATTCTCTATTATATCGATGAGACGTATTTCTTCGACCGTTCACAGACCAACTTGATTGTCCTGGACGCATTGTAACATGAGAGGAAAGACTAACAGGTTATTTATAATACTGTCCAAGATCTATTTAAGACATTTGTCGTTTTATTGGTAGAACTAGTGAAATGATCAATATAGATATTTTGTATTATATTAGAGTTTGTTTCTCAGATATTACAAATCCATGAATATATAGGTTGTGAGATCGACAGGTACAAAGTTATTTCAATTTAAATATTGTTCATAAAATGAGCCTGCATTTTTAAACGATTATTTTTGGAGAAGTTCTAAATTGTTCAATCAGTTGATAACTTTGCCGAGTAGAACAACCCTTCAACAAAAAGAATGATCCCTCAGTTATTTATATTTGGCCTAGATCTTTTATCTCGTTATAAACCTATAACCTGGGAGTATCGGAAACTTATCAAGCCGAGAAGATATATGAATATAGAGTAACACACAGGCGCGCCATATAAGGACTACACGAAATTTTAGTCAAATGCCACAATGACAAAGACTTCGAGGCAACCGCCATATTGGTAAGGGCTTTAGCCAGAATATTCCAAAGGGGAAAACTGTCGAATTATAGTCCTGTACTAGGGTATTTTCATCTATTTCCTGATAAATCAGGCTTTAGTGACCCTGGCCTTTGCATGACCCTTTGACCTATATCAGCATACCCAAAGTTTGGTCACAATATATATCCTAGAAGTTGAGGTATCACAAGGAGAACCGAAGTTCGGACGAATGGACAGACAACTCCGGATCAATATAGATTTCTCCGTTGCCATTCAAACATAGCAGCAAACAGAGAATTTACAGGAGATTACGCGTACACCAGTCCAAGCTTCCTACGACCCTTCAGCCACACGATGGATAAATTCTCACAGATTGTCTGGCGGCTGGGGTCAGAGTTCTCTCCCTTACAAAAAAAAACAAAAAAAACCCCCAAAAACGCAAAATGAGAGCCACCACGGGGTCAAGCGATCTCATCTCAGTAAAAAATATTTTTAAGAATTATTCGGCTGTTCTACAACACTTAACTCACATATATTTATTACTCATCGTCAGCCCAAGTTTAACAAATCCGTTTCATTCTTCAGCTAAATAGTTAACAACCTCGCTTTCATTTCATTTGCTTTAACGAAACCAAAACTGACCGAGATTTCCCTTTGGAATGAGGTAGAAGTTAAAAGCGCTAAAACTTGTGAAGAATATGATGGATCGTGTTAAATTTTGGCTGACAATGGAGGGAAATTATTCATTAATAAATTGTAGTTGTAGAACGGTAGAATATTTCATAAAAATAATATTTACTGGGATGAGGTCGCGCGACCCCGTGGTCGCTCCCATTTTGCGCTTTTTTGAATGGGAGAGAACTCTGACCCAGTCAGACAATCTGTCCGTCGCGTCGTGTGGCTGAAGGGTCGGACTACCCTTACACAATATTTCCTCGGTCGCAACCACAGGCCCGCAAAACAAAAGTTGGGAGGGGGTGGTGGTATGAAGTGTCGAAATATGGGGTCTCTATATATAACCCCATGCTTTATATAATTCCACATCAAGGTGTGAAACGGAAATTGGGTGAATCGAGAAATAAACGGTTTACCGCCAAACAAAATACATCAGCATATTCTACAAGTATCACTTTATATATTCCTGTCGTCAAATTGGTAAATTTGTGCAATTTTTTACCTTTGCCGGGCGATTCAAAATCCAACGTAACTGTCCATCCATCTAGGAACAGTTAGATTATGGCGGGCTTCGTTCTCAATTCTGATTGGTCAGTCGCGACAGCTGATCCGTGCGTGACTTCTCTTGTCGGAGACGTGTCGCGACTGACCAATCAGAATTGAGAACGAAGCCCGCCATAATCTAACTGTTCCTAGATGGGCGGACAGTTACGTTCAATTTTGAATCGCCCGGCAAAGGTAAAAAATTGCACAAATTTACTAATTTGACGACGGGAATATATAAAGTGATACTTATAGAATATGCTGATGTATTTTGTTTGGCGGTAAACCGTTTATTTCTCGATTCACCCAATTTCCGTTTCACACCTTGATGTGGATTTATATAAAGCATGGGGTTATATATAGAGACCCCATATTTCGACACTTCACCCTAATACCACCGCCCCCCCCCCCCTAAAAAAAACCTCTTGTTTTGCGGGCCTGTGGTCGCAACCATAAAACGTTTTTCGTATGAAGGGGTTGGAACTAAATTAGTTAACGATATCAAACAACTTCCGGCGAACATCTTATTTCTCATCAGTCTGCGACAGTGGAGGTGTCTAAATCCGCAGGTGAATCCGGACAGGCTCCACGTGAAAATCTCCAACTCCCGATGCTGGAACGCCGTCTTGTGGCCTTCATGTGATCTTCGTTCAGACGTCAGTAAAGTGAAAGTCGCTGTGTCAGATAGAAATTAATGTGTTACTCGTGATCAGTATTGGACAGACGGATTGATTCACTGGCTAAAATGTATTCATTATTCATCGCCCTAATTCGCCCGGACTTCACTGGTGTGATTTACGGCGGGATTACCAATTAGGCGGTAGTCGCACGATCGCCACGACAGCAACAGCCTTCCCCTTTCGTATTCTCTCTGATTCTAACCGTTACATATGTATATGTACGTCTAAGTTTGCCAAATTCCATGGCGGTTAATCACTTGTCTTTGTGGCACGTGACTAAAACTTAAAGTCCTTATTTGGCACGCCTGAGTGTTATGCTGTATTTCTGCAGCACCGGTATTTTGAATTTCGGTAGTAAAGAAATGACGTTTCATTGGCCATCAGAGTTGAATAATACGTGATATAAACATCCGCATGTGCTTGCCGCTGAAAGGCGTGTAAAATTGAGGCTTACGACGAGTGCGTCAGAATGTATATTTGCTGAACATAACAATTCAGACTTGTAGATGTATTGTGCAAACACAAACCCATTTCAATCATCAACAGTTTGGAGAAGCCTGATAGATTATGGATTTTTGGATTTTTAGAGGCGCAATTGAAGCAACTAATAAAGAATATAGTGACATCATGCCCCACTCGGTGGGGGCCATAAAATTAGTAGAAATGAAATACTTGAACTTCCCATAGAATCCCTTGGAATCTACCGTAGGCCAAATATACCTGGGTACCGAAAATGTAGTCGCATCTACTTCATATACAGGTATCATGGCCGACAATTTATAATCCGGTGTATCATTGGGGCACGTCAATGATCAACAATATTGTTCCTTCATATTGCCCTTAAGAAACCCAAGCAGGCGTGCAAAGAAAGCTCGGTGAACATGTTTCATTGATGTCAGCAAGACATCATGCTGCGCTTGTCCTCTTCCCCTTTAAGATTCTCTGCCATCAAGGCATCTCTGCAGAAATGAAGCATGGGGAATCCGGCTTTTGCGCTATTCCTAATGCCGGCTTCGGCCGCAAGGTGGCGCTAGCGCCCACTGCACTGCGGTCTGTTCCGGTGACCTTTGATTGCCCAATTTGTTGACAAAGCGGTTCTTATAATGTTTCTACAAACGAGTTAAAATAAGACTTGATGACTATACTTACCTAAACTACCAAGGACGTCTCCATCAGTGAGAAAAGCTGACGAAACGAGGCGAAATACAGTACCCGCCTTCCCTCCTGCACATGTTTACATTAGCAGACAGCCTAACCGGAACAGACCACAGTGTTGTGAGCGCTAGCGCCACCTTGCGGCCGAAGCCGGCATTACAAATAGCGCAAAAGCCGGATTATAAATCCAGACGGAAATTACTAATCGATTCTATTGTTTTCTCTATATTGAAATGTACTAAACATTGGAAGGTATCACACCCTGAATATTACCCAGAGCCTTTCAGTTCATATCCCATATAACTATAGGCCTAACATAATCAGAAGGAGGGACAGCTGGACACGAATCCTATCCAAACGCAATATTAGATCTAATTCCTTTATATTATCTTCAGTTCCTGGCTATGGATTGGTACCAAACTTTCATTATACCTACCCATGAGGCATAAAGAATACAAGGTCAAGGTCACTGGGTCAAAAATTCAATGACAATTGCTATGGTCATGCTCTAACTCACGATGTACCTTAAACCCATGGCAAATAAGAAGCCTATTTATTGTTAGGTCATATGATTATGCAAAGGTCATGGTCACTGCATCGAAAATATTATTGCTAGTGAAAGTGTTGGCGTATATTGGAGCCCCATGGGCTCTTGTTACATTTGTTTTAACGTTATTATCCAAGTATTTTCCAGTCAATCTAATTAAAATTATATCCTATCTGCTCCCCTGTTTGGATATGTCGCTTGTGGGATGTAACCTGCTTGCACCAACGCGAGTGTTGACCAATCGCGAGAACGCTTCATAGTGCTTTGAAGAGAACATAATGGTAGGTGCTTTTTCGTTGGCTCAGCCGAACCAGGCGTCACGCTGACGGGGTATCTTCTAATGCTGCAGCTCTCCCGCCAGATTGGCACCATAAAGCAGGGTAGAAATATGGACTGGTCCTTGACATAAACCTTGGGTTAAAGCGGATACGATGACCCTACCCCTCTCCACGTCTGCAAGTAAAGTAGATGTCATAAGACTATTAAATATTCATGATTTGGGCGCTCTGAGCACCAAATTCAATTGAAATCAGTAAGATCTTATATAGCGACATATACGATTGGGAAGCGTTGATAGGATATTAATTTATTATGATTGATTTTCCAGTATAAATATCAGTAGAAATTGGTTAATACAATGTTTCTGTCTTGCAGAACGGTTGACATGCTATCTCAACCAAAAAATTAAAAGAAGGTCCAAGACGATTGCGCCACAATGACTTCATTTTAAATTTACATTTTGATTGCGGTGGGCCCGTTTCGATGCCAATGAGCATGACCAAAGGCAAATAAGAAGAGTTGAATCTTCAATATTCAAGATATCAAGATGCCATACCGTAATTCAACCTTCATTTGGACAATAATAGTGCAATCTCAGAGATATCAGATATCAACATGCATACCGGTGATATGATATGACAAGTTCAATCTTCAAGCTGCATGTAGATTACCGAATATAAAGACGAATGATGTTGTACGCAGTACCCACCGATATACCTCCCTGGCGGAAGGAAATCGGTCTCATTGTCGCCATACGCGTGAATACCTTTGAGCCCGTTACACACCAGACGCGGTGAAGCGAAGTGAGCGATGCGAAAAATTCGCCTGCGAAATGGAGCAATGGTTGGTGAGTTTAGCTTGCACGCCACGCGGAACGGGAAAGGCGGGTGAATGCAGAGGTCCAGTTCCCATTTTCAATCTCACCGCTCGCCTCAGCCGCCGCGACGATTTCGATACTGACTAATCACAGAAGCAGTTCTTCGTCGATCTCGTCCATTTTTTTTTTTTGCCCACGTGATAGTGCAGTTGCGTTTGCCGCGTGCATCTGGTGTGAAACCCCCAAAGCGCAGGAGTTGCAAAATTCGGCAAGCGAATTCGCTCGCACCGCTTGCCGCTTCCAGGGTGAGACGGTCCTCAATCTTCACCAATCTTAATAAATTAATATCCTATCAATGCTCCCCAATCGTACATGTCGCTATATATTATCTTTCAATTGAAATTGGTGTTCTGAGCGCCCATGCCATGAATATTTAATAGCATTATGGCATCATGGTCGCATCTGGACAAATCCACTTGCAGTCGGGGAGGGGGGATAGAGTCACCGTGTCCGTTTACCCCAATGTTTACACCAAAGACCAGTCCATATATCTACTCCATATTATGGTGCCACAATGTCGGGACCGCGGCAACATGAAAAGACACCTCGCCAGCGCAGCGTCTAGTTCGGCTGAGCCAGTCAAAAAGTCTCTATCATTAATGTCCCTTCAAAGCACTATGAAGCGTTCTCAGGATTGGTTGACACTTGAGTTACTGCAAGCCAGTTAGATCATTCAAGTGACATATTCAAATGGAGGAGCAGATAGGATTTAATTTTAATCAGATTGTATCTTCACCTAAACTGCTCATTTTCAAAGCGGCAAAGAGCCTCCGAACATGACAATTTGGAAACACCCGATATTTATTTCGCAATAATCACGTCACTGTGACGCCTACGGAGCAGCCATTGTAGATTTCCTGGTAGACTTTTACCCAAATATATATGGCTTAAGATTGCCAGCCTCAGGGACAGCGAATATTTTCATGGTGATGCGGCGAAATAATTAATTCTACGGCCATGTGAATACAATGACGCCATCATGTGTAGTGACTGGCCTAGCACACACCAACTTTTTTGAGCTTAGCATTTTTTGTAAACTCAAACACAGGTTGAATGAACGATGCTTTGTCCGGCGTGGCACGCTTATTTCCCTAAAGCCCCAGTCACACTGTCAAGAATTGGGTGAAGAATGCCGGCAAATGACCACGAATATTTTAATCTTGTCGATTCGTGTCAATTCGCCTGTAGAGGGCCTCTTTGAAACTGTCCTACGAATCCCTTACGCATGCCGTAGGTTTCTTGTACGACAGTCATAAGCATTTAACAAGAATCATCAAGAATGAGTACGCATGCAGTACGATTCAATGAAGAACGCCCTACGCATCAACACGGCAGCCCGTGAACCTACTACGAATGCTCGATAATCTGCTACGAATAAACACGTATGCAGTACGATGTGAGTACGAATGCAGTACGAGCCTGTTACGCTGTGACACAACACCCCAGGAGGCCTCGCGAACCTGTATATATGATCCGTCTTCTTTGAAATGTACAATTATGGCCATAATAAACTATCCATACATAATATCCGGCCAAAATGTCACAGACACATTTTGAAATAAAATAGGCATGGCAACAACGGAGTTACCTTGATACTGAGGGCCGTTTATTCCACTGTCCTACAAAACAAACGATGGCCAAATCTAATTGAATTCATGACAACATTAGCACGGCCAAATCGCATATAGCGAGCAGTATTCGGCATAAAATATAGGAAATGGTGATGGCGGAGTTACCTTGATACTGAGGGCCGACTATCTCATTGTCCTACAAATTCTTTATGGCCATCAAACGATAATGCATACAGAAATAATACAGAGCCGTTTATTTGTGTATTCACCTAGTACTGAATCTATCGAAATGTTTAGTTAATTATTCATTTACTCACTAAAGTATATATTGGTATTCATATTATGTGACTGACGGTCGGGGCGTGCCTGTTGTTGGGAGGAAGATATATAAAATTATTGCATCGAAAAACATTAGAAAACAAGAATGACTACAAGCCTTCTATTTCATATGATACAGGCACACCGAAGACCACAGACGAGTTGGACAAGACCTGAAACAGAAGACGGAAGACGATCACAGGAATACCAACAGCGCCTTGAGTGACAACGCCGCATAGCAAGAACACCCAGAATCAGAATACTCGACCCTAAACCACACCGACACGCTACTCCATAGATGACCCCGAACTGACGCCTTAACACAGAATATGATCCTTTGACTTTCACGCAATATAGGACGTAGACCTGCCGCCCTGTACCCCGATACACACTCCAAGCAATTGTTACAGGCACAGATTTCTGGAAGAACCCACCCTGTTCCCAAGGGCGTCGTTAGTGAAGCCGATCCGAAAAATCCTAAAGACGCCCTTGGTTCTCCCAGTTTTTTTCTGGACGGCTTTGTGCATACAAAGGGGTACCAAGACAAAGGAATCATACACGCGATTACAGAGAACTCATATTTACCAGTATAATTTAACCAAAAACCAAAAAGAGACTTACGAACTTGTACATATAGCGATTCTTATTTACTTCTATTTATATCTCCTACTAATCTCTCATTGTTATTTATTATTTATCTATTTATTTATTTATTTATTTATTTATATATTTAGCGCTGGAAAAGATGTTCAATAAACAAAGTAATGTACCGCGAAACTCGAATAAAACATTGAGTTGATGGGCCGCGAAATCCGAATGGGAAGCGGCCCTTAAACTACAATTTCAATCAAAAATGTACAACATACGATGGTCTTCGCGAGAGATCGTGGAGCAATCCTATGAAATCGTACGAGATTCGCGAGGAAGCGTAGCCTATTCTTCATGAAACGTAGCGCAAGCGTGGGTATCCGTAGTACTGTCGTGGGTATTCGTAGTACTGTCGTGGGTATTCGTAGTACTGTCGTGGGTATTCGTAGTACTGTCGTGGGTATCCGTAGTACTGTCGTGGGTATTCGTAGTACTGTCGCCACACATCATGTTGAATTCTTCTCAATATCGTAGTATGATCGTACAAGAAGCGCAGAATGCGTCCAACAATCATCGTAAAATGCGTACGGCAATCTTGCTGATTTGTGACCGAAAGAACTACTACGACTACCCACGAATATACACGATAGGAGGAGAATGCATGCGAGAACGCAGTAGGATGGTGCCAAGAATGCCATACGTATACCATTTAATCGTACTTGGCCGGCGAATGTTTTGAACATTTCAAAACTTTCGTACTCCCTCCGAGAATAGGCAAGAACGGTCACGACGAACCCCGCAAGATGCCAGTACGAATTGCCAAGAATGAACACGATTTTCCAGTTCGCGGTGATTCGCCTACTCAATTCTTGACAGTGTGACTGGGGCTTAAGTCACACCACTATACGTGTGTGTTCTTCGCACGCTTAAATGTAACTAAATTATACGCCTATGAAAGAAAGGGGCTAAATACGCAGCGGTAACTTTGCAGGTGTTTACTTATTACTTGGTTTGTGAAACTCTCTGACAGATAATTCACGGGCACAGGATCACGGCATATAAATCGATAGTGCACCTCTAGGGCTACTCATCTGTCTGCCTGGCCGTGCTTTGTGGTTCCTGGATAAAGTCTCAAACTATTATTTTATAATAAACCGTATTTCGCGGAACATTAGGAATGCTGGTGCCACACAAGAATCATACTCGTATAAACCATAGTTTCGTCATTCAAAGTTACTGCTTCTCACAACGCGTGTTTTAGGTAAATTTCGACAAAATTCAACTATCGATTGATATCCAAGATGGTCGCTCCGATGAGGTCACAGTGACGTCATATTCTGAAAATGCATTTTTGGGTCGATTTTCTGTCAAATTTTCCGATTGTTTTTTATGTTCATGATGTTTTCTCAGGAAATCCACATAATAAATCAGAAAATAATGATCTGATTTATTATCTGATTTTAAAATCAGATAAAGTTTTAAGTCAGACTCTCATGGTCAACATTTGGATTTACTGCATGATCCTCTGCTCCAAGGGGTATGCAATATAGGCTGAAAAAAGGATTCCAATATCATATGCTATAATTTTGTGGTCGTTTCGGAGATAGTATAATAAATTTGGCGGGTGGACATTATTGCCTGATTAAGCCTGGAAGGGCCAATACTGCAGTACAACCGATATATTTGCACTCAGATGTTCAACGATTATATTTGTTATTTATATTGATTGTCAGTATCTATACCAGGGATTGATCTGTCGCTCCCTGCCTGTGCCATTCCAGTTCTAGATCTTATCATGCGATTTTTTTTATAGAATCTCGGGTATCGTCACATTGTGCCTTTCTCTACATATCTCCGATATGCCTGCAGTGGTGGGATTCTTTCGTGATCATTTCATCAAATATGTATATCTAATTATAGTTAATTCATCGTCAACACGCATCCAATATTTATACGGTGTACAGTGTTTTATCGATTGCCTGACCGAGAACCTGGGAAAAGATGCCTTATTTTGTGGAAACATGCCCGACTACACAACATGGGGTAATACCTAACAATTACATTCCGGATCCAAGCCCTGAATACGCTCCGAGCAAACACATTGTGGACGATAGGAAATACAATGACATTGGTACTCATGACTTATGTATGTGTTACAGATCTTTCATGTATTTATCGCCGAACAAGTTCCGACCCTGGACAATCGTCTGCGCGAAGTTGAATGTTTTCTGCTACAAACGCAATCGTGATACAGAAGACTTGTTTGTGTCTTTGAAGCTGAAGCCGTACTGTAGTTTTGTTGGTGAGTTGCGGATCACTTTCGTAATTAATGCCTGATATTTCTTGAAATAAAGCATCTGTATATTTTGTTTTCGTTTTTTTTTTAACGTCTGATTCTGTGGACTCAGATGTCAAACAACCGACCTGCATTGTTTCTTCACTGGTCGATTGGGCAACGTAATACTTCCGGTACTGTGCAATGGCAAATTGACAGTGGGTCGAAAAACACGTGCGATTTTTCCAGTGTTGAATCTACGCGAAATAAGGTGGGTTTAAGCGGCAATTTCGGTATTTATTTGAGTGATAGACTCATATTAATGGTCAAACAAAATAACTAATGATTTGCGATAAATCTGTTAAATGACCAACATTGTAACATAGTAACGTAATACCGCTGTAGAGATGTCAATTCCGAATCAACGAAAAAACTTGGAATCGGTGAATAAGGCACCGTCTCAGAATTACCACAACATCAGCAAATCGATTTTAGTACCGTTTGGTCACTCCGTCGCGTTGTAAATATTTTTTTAATAAGAGTTGAATTTCAAAGAAAAATCTATACTTCACATGATTTCCACTTAAAAGCGCCCGTCACCAAAAAATGCCCTTTTTCGCAAATAGGCCTTAATTCACCTCACATTTTTCGTAGATCATATTAGCAAATATTAATTTTTCTAATCGCTTCCTTTAATCTTCGGGAACACGCCAATAACAAAGAAATGTATTTTAAGCGTGAATCATTTTTTAACCTGATCAACGCGGGAAATTCCAAATTGTCAACAAGGAAAACTTACATTTTACTGGAAACTATACGATTTAAAACCATCTGCAGAAAATATATGCATTTGACAAGAACTGTATACATTGGACAAAGTAAGAGTTCAGAGTTTTAATTTTATAATCAGAAGTGATAAATTTATCCTATAGAAATATTTTCTTTGAGAAAATGTGTAATTAATGAAGGTTTTGTACCGAGAAGATTTAACATGCGCACTCGTAATTACGTCACGATTTTTTTGTGATTTCTTTTTTAATTTTGAATGCCAACTTTTAAAATTTCCAGTTAAAGTTTTCAAATTCGAACATATTTCTCAGTATAGATACAGGTTAGGGTCAGTTTTGAACTGACTTAATTTTGAGGAGAACTCAAAACATTAGTTCTGAACTATTTTCAAATTCAAGTTAATATTTTTTTGTTCAGATTTCAATTTACAAATTAAAATTAGAGAAGATACAGATATGAATAACTTCCGTATTATCCAAGATGTGTTTTAGATCTGTAATTTTGAACAAGTAGGACATCACATGACTCGAAAATGGTGGATCACGTCGCCACAGTTTGACTAATTGGCTGACGACATCACGTGGTGTTGATGTTCGGGGATTCTCCTTATAGTTGCCGAAAGTAGACTGAAAGTTAATATGCACACTCTCAAGGTATGTGCGATTTTTCCAGTGTTGAATCTACGCGAAATAAGCTATAGGTTTAAGCGGCAATTTCGGTATTTATTTGAGTGATAGACTCATATTAATGGTCAAACAAAATAATGATTTGCGATAAATCTGTTAACTGACCCAGAGAATATTGATAATCAGACAGAGCTTCTGGTTTGAGACCACATGGCAATGTGATTTAGGTTGATGCTCCTGTATATTCCCTCGTTCTCCCACCCATTCGGCATTGTCACAGCTTCCAATGCATTATTAATCCATGAGGGTTTATCATACTCCTTATACTTCTCATTGTTTTTTCGTCTAACATTTGTTTCAACAGCTTCAGCCTTGTCAATAGCTGACTTTTACCACAAGCAGTGCATAATATCTATATGTAATGTAGAACCCATCACGAGTTTTTGACATAAAAACTGTATCATTGGAAGGCAGAATTTCGGTCCAAGCTTTGATACATAGACCATGTGTCGGACGCGAAACATGGTACTTGATTTCTATCTCTGGTTGCTAGGTCTGCTGTCCCCTTCTGAAATCAAGTACAGAAAGAGATTGAGACTGCGTCACTTTGGACGGTGAATGTGATGTACAAAAATGCTCTGGCAAGTATTCTTTGGCAAACAATAGCACACTTTTTTAAACTTACTTAGATGTCAGGTGACATATGTCCTGCGTGTAGGTATACTTTACGTAACTAAAATGCCCTCCTCTTTGAGTTCTTTAATGTGTCGCATCTGACACGGGAAATGTAGGTTAGAATAAACCAATATGAGTCTGTAATTGGGGGAGTTATTGGCGCCAAAATTTTGGAGGCGGGGGTATTACTATGGTACAGTATATCTAAGGAACCCACTAGGTCCGAGTGAACATGCCCAATATTATCCAGTTACCCTTCTCTGAACTCATAGCAATCTCGAGTTCTCCCTTTTTGTTTTTCATTCGAAAATGCTGTAGATCATCCATTTCACAGAATCCATGACTAGACGAGTTAACTTTTTGGTAAAGCTGCTCTGCCCTCGTATTTTGTATCCCCCGCATAATTTGTACTAAGTCGCTTCGAATACTCCTAGTCAAGATAATCGAACAGTCTGAGTTCGGCATTTCGGCCTTTAATGTCGTGTACCTGTAAACGTGATATTTGTTATTCTAAATGACTATAAACATAGAGAATAGTTCTTTCAATCTTGCGAGAAGACCAGCTCATTCCTTCATACTTGTTGGTCATTGAGGGACGATAATACTCGTAGCTTCCACATATCATAGGTGGCAAATTGGTGACTAATCTAGCTGGTATGTTCAACATTTCTGACACTAAACATTATGCTAATGCCACATTCGATCAAATCTGGCTATATACTTGTGGTATATGGCAAGCCGGTTTAGTATTTATTCGTTTATTATTTATATCATAAAAAGATTTTTGATATCAAAAATATATTCTATTTTGGATGTCGAAACATCTTTTTTATATAAAAAAAATGAATTTTTAATTTTGATATGAAAATGTTAATTCTTCATATCAAGAAAAGATTTTTTTATATAAAACATAAAGCAATAAATTCCAAAATCACGCATGGCAAGCCGTAATCTGTATGGCAAGTTAGTGCAAAGTTATATTATCTTAATATTTTCTTGATATCAAAAATAAACTTGACTTCAAAAATAATATTTTCTTTTTGATATAAGAAAATATTTTTTGGTATCAAAAATAGTTTTTTTATGTAAAAAATAAGCGAATAAATACCAAAACAGCGCGCATTTATTTTCATATTACAAAAAAAACATTTTGTGATATCCAAAATTAACGAATAAATACTGAACGGGTTTCAATAGTGGTATAATTTCACCACCATTGTATGTTGCGTTTGGTTTGATAGTTTTTGTTTCAGGACATGGGACGGTACTCTGGGAGGCATACTGGGAGAAAATTATCCCAACCGTAATTGTCTGCTGATTTATAGCGTGTTGCAATTAAAATCCCATGTATGTTTCTATCAAAACGTAGAATATAAGGAAATTCATTCACAAAACGCTTATCAGCTCACTGTGATATACGCCACCCTTCTACGGTCATTAAGAACGAAAAATTATCTCGCTGGGTCCAGGTTTTCACTTTCTTCGTAGATGCAACTGCAGGCTTTGATTGAACCTCAGTGCTGTCGAGTTCAACCTCTTTGGCAGCTCTTAAGCTATGACCAGTCACATTTGAAACAAGCTGGTAAATTGAAAAACATGCGTCATATACGATATTCAATATTCAGTCTTCGTTCATAAAAGATTTTCCGTGTTAATAATCGACAAACCTAATTCGTATGAGTCTATTGCAGTTAGCACTAATTCTAAATCACTTTATTTCGGAAGTTAATTACATTAGGATAGTAATAGGTAACATCTAAAGTAAGCTTACCAGGCAAGTCTTCAACGTATGTCCAATATGAGACTGACCATATCGGTTAATGATTCATCATCTGTATAGTGTAAATGTGTATGCCATTGATCTCCCCACACATCAAATTAGGTCAACAATTTATCTCGACTATGTATAATTATACAGACAGTTAAATTAGAGAAATCAATAGCATATAATGTAATATTTAGCCTGTAACTTGCAATAAGTTACCTGTCTTTCCTGAATGTATCCCGGAGCTGTAGGCTAATCACGTTAAAATGTCGGAGATAACCAGCGGTGTTTAATAGACAAATCAATTCACGCCCCCACGATTTTGTCCTTTCATCTATGCGTATTCGCAAGTGACCATATTATATTTTATAGTTACAATCACATCAGCCATACAATACATGTATAGTCCAGTACTTTGCCTGATTTTTCAATTTAGTTTTCCGTTTCCTTGTCCATACCTAACAACAAAGGACCAGTTGTGATAAGATTGGCTTTCGTACCATGCGGTTGTATTAGGAAGCTAATTTTTATTTCTGAACCAAAGCATGATCATTTGAGTATTGAGTGTTGTATAGTGAAAATGTAGCTGCTAATGCACAAGAAAAATTAGTCCGACATTTTCCATGATACACTTGTTAATGAAATTCAAAAGCGGTCATAGAAAACACTGAAAAGTGAAACTGCCGAAATGTGAGTCTTTCGCATTTTTCAACAATCTTCGGATTTATATTTTCTTAATCCTATAATACTCTAGATGAGAAAGATATACATGAATTTTTATTTTCTTGAGGCACTTTTAATGAAAATGATAAAACAAAACCGAGCGTGGGTATACCGCAAAAAAAATCCCGGCGAATTGACACCATTTTTTCAGGTAAATATTTGGCCATGATTTAAAGGAGAGAGAGTGAGAGAGAATTAAGGTTTAAGGACTCGAGGCCCGGGGAATAGGCTCAAACTATAGATACTTTTTTCTTTGCATATTTCAAAAGTTGAAGAAAAAACCTATCAAGTGTTAATGTTATTTTCCTTAAAAAATGTGCAAACGTGAAATTTCAGCTCTCAAAAAATCACTGTCTGTGGAAGAACTCTGCGTTGTGAGAATTAGCGCGCATTACTCACAGTCGGTGTTACCGCCTGCTGTGACTTCCGCATCTCGGCTAATTACTTGTAACTGCGATGCACACAATTCAGGCGCTGGGCTCATTTATTATAATTAGTTGTTTTTCTACTACATTCATGCCGGAGTTTACATAATATTGAACAGGAAATTATTTGTTCTATCTCAGTGTTTTCGCGCCACATGACAAAATAAACAAATACAAACACACTGCTGAGGTGGTCAGATGAAGGGACATCCTACCTAAGTGATGCTTTTCATTCCGGAATGACAAGAGAGCGAAAGTGCCGAAAATGCCAAAAACCAATAAAGGGGCATCCGCAATCGACATGCCCTTTATAAACGATCCGGAGAAACCTGTAAGAACATTGCAGCACCCCTTTATAGACATCCTTGTGGACTTTGACTTTGTATACTGTTATACTATGCTTGTGTGACTGGGCATTATTCGTGTGCGAACCCTTATGAACAAAAAGCAAAACAGCGGCTTCCTCTAATGTGAACTTTGTATATACTGTGGTGGTGGAAATAAGACTCCTTTTTGACAATTTCCCGAAGGAAAAATGACAAATACTGTGTACATAATTAAAATTTATTGATACATCTCAATATTCGTTATTACTTCATTCTGCATTATCGCATTGTACATGCGGTAAATGTATAAAGTGAGGTATTCATCCAAAATAAATACTTTACATAAAGTTTTGCTGATATATTCACCATCGTACATATAATTATAAAAAAGGCAAACATTATTCCCGCAAATTGTATACTTTCGCGAACACAGTAAAGTTTTTTAACTCCACACCGGAAATGGCTGCGGCCAGTTTTTCCCGTTTGAGGTCTCTAGACTGATCAGTTTCTGTTTTCTTCTCTTTCCTTGAGCTAAACCTTTTTCAGTTGGCAATTAAATCCATGAATGTCCAATTGCCGCAAATCACATCTCTGTAAGCCTTCGATAGAATGCTAATTGGTGGTCGATGTCTACTCAATCACCCGCGGTGAGGGATTTCGGAAGGCGTGAAAACTGATCAATGGGGCAAATTCCAGCATAAATATTCATCTTCGTGACTGGTTTTCTACACTTTCTCAAAATATATTGTTCCAAAATGATTAAAGAACGTTTGGTCTATAATCCCTATATGTTGTGTGAGAATATTGTGTCATTATCATGAAGTAGCGGACAATAATTACAGATTATCATCTGAAAAGTAGATTATTTTCGTTTACGCTCTATAACCGACATATTTTTTTACACGGCAGGTACATACAAACTGGCTAATAACTTCTCTATTTTTCATCCGATTACGTCAATTTTTGGGGAGCATAATATATACACTACAGTCCGAACGAACGTGTCTCAGTTTTTCAAAATGTTGCCTTGTTTTGAAGTTATTGGAACTTGAAATAGACTTTCATTTTGTTTCAAAAAATAAACTTTACAACGCTCTCAAACTTTTTCTACGAGGTTAAAAAAAACCTGAGACACAATTGTTTGGTTTGAAAATCTCGGACTCGTTACTTGTAAAATAATAGGTGAAATTAGCGATATAAAAAGACTTTATTTTTTTTTAAATAACTGTTTTCTAACTGCAACAAAACCGGTGAAATAAACGTAAGAATTAAATTTTTACCTTATTTGGAACGCCCGAATCGTGATCTTTTTCAACCATATAAAACATATATAGGTATGTGAAGTGGTTGTGATGGAATGAGACAGAATAAACGAGGGTGTCTAGTATCAGGCGCTACCCCGGGCCTCGAGTCCTTAAAAGAAAATGTTTCTCAAACTATGCATTTCTGAAACGGGCAACCCTTCAGGTTTAATAATCCATAAACAGAATGAAAATGACCACAGATTTGATCGATTATATTCTGACATGTGTACAGTTTGCATTGAGTTAACATGTGTCTCAGTAGCTAGAGCTTACCCCTCTTGACTTCACTATAGGCAGTTCCCGCGAAAACAGTAGGGGTTATGACACGATGGCAGTTCACGAAATATTGGGGCATGAACAATCACAATAGTAAACTGTTCTATAATTATATGGACATGAACGAGGAAGTTAAGCACATTTATGTTCTAGCCGTGATGAATAAATAAAAGGAATACGTTAAAGGGAATAATACAAACACATTGAATGGCGTAGATCTTAGGCCACTGTGTGACGGTTTATATTCATGATAACGCGGTGTACATCAAATGAACCGCGAAGGTAAAGAATGTGTACCATACTATAAATTAGAGAACTTTAGTGTTTAGTAAATATATATGTCTATATATCAGCCATGAAATGGGGCTACGCGCCACCACCTCTCATCCGATCTCCAAGGAGGCTGGGAACACAACCGATAGGACTCATGTCACCTGAAAAAGAGCCAGAAATTCAAAAAGAAACAATACAATTATCATTCAATCACACTACCCAAGCTGGAAGCCAGGAGGGGCTAAGGGGACGGAGGCGGGTGATAAACTTAATTTTTAAAGGATATACCGTTGAATCTTCAGAGCACACAAGAAGAACAGCTTCAAGTTTTCGTCTGTTATCCGCCAAGCAACCGAAAAGACGCGGGAGCTAGAGCAGGGGAGCTAACTCGGTTTGACCCGCTATGCCCATAAATAAATTTACACTCGAGGTGTAAATCGAATTTATGTTCTAGCCGTGATGAATAAATAAAAGGAATACGTTAAAGGGAATAATACAAACACATTGATTGGCGTAGATCTTAGGCCACTGTGTGACGGTTTATATTCATGATAACGCGGTGTACATCAAATGAACCGCGAAGGTAAAGAATGTGTACCATACTATAAATTAGAGAACTTTAGTGTTTAGTAAATATATATGTCTATATATCAGCCATGAAATGGGGCTACGCGCCACCACCTCCCACATGTCCTTCAGACTTTGTGGGAGGTAGCCCCATAATAAAGACCGATACACACACAGCGAAAAAACTACGCCAAATGTGGAAAACTTCCAGAATGAGAAGTGCAACATAGTCGATGCCATGCTTTTTCTTTGAACTGCATAGGCATATACAATTGATCCTTGCACCCAAGGAAAAGAACAAATTTGCTTATTATTAACAAGGCTAAATAGCAAATAATGGCATGAACCCATGACCATTAATGATTGCTAACTAGAGCATTGAGTTTCTCACAAAAAGTCAACATAATTAGCTACTGCTGTAGTTAGAAAACACTCCGAAACCATTTCTGTTGTATACCACAATTCAAAGTACCAGCCACAATATGATCCGACATGAACCCATGATCGGAATGCCCCTGTACTGCAAGCTTTATATGGTAACCCAAACTAACCCTGCAATGCGAAATACACGCTATCAAACTTGACAAGTCTAAATAGTGAATGATGGCATGAACCCATGACCATCAACGATTGTTGACTAGCTTAGAGTTGCGAATCACTCCCAACAAGTAAATACAATTAGCCCCAGCTATAGTTAGAAATTAATCGGAAACCATTTCTCTCCTACAAGTAACAAACACAAAGTACCCAGAACAATATGACCCGACATGAACCCATGATCGGATCCGAAATACATGCTATGCAAACCAAAAAGGGGGTCTGGCATGAACCCATAACCAGACACTGGGATAAGCTGCAAACAATTTATGCACTAAACAGAAACCCGTAATTATCAGTTCTTCCTTGTATGAGTAGCAAACTCGTAATCCTGGCATGAACCCATCGCCAGGCATGCTACCAACAATTTTATGCACTGATCCTCGTATCAAAACCCTGTATATGTAAGTTACATGTAACTCTGGCATGAACCCATCACCCATCAAACACATTAACTAAGGCTCAAACCTAACTAGAACAAAGTTTCATAATGACATTCTGTATCTGCAGACCTTTCTGGTGGGACAAATCTGGCATGAACCCATAACCAGACCGTGAACTTAACAGTTGCTGTATCGTGTCCTTGCAAAACGACCATTCAGATAACCCACTGACAATGCACTCAGCCACCTCGCAAAGACTATAAAGCGGATACGCGTAGGGAATGGCGAACGTAAATCTTGAATGCGTCAGATTTCCAGCGGCCAAGCTGCCGAATTTGGCTGTCGGACAAACCCTCCTCAGCGGCCGCCGTAGCAGCACCTATTCTAAAGCTGTGCGACTTAAACCGTGAACAATCTAAACCCACGAAGACCAGAGTTCGCCTCAATTCGCGACAGAACTCCTTGCGACCGATGCCATGGTTCGGTGGGTAAGCGAACATAGGACCATGAGATAGGCCTCTTAAGTTTAGGTATAACTTTAAAGCATGAACCGGGCAGAACAAAGTTGACTTCTGACCACAGACACGCAATTGAAATGACTTTCCACCGGAATGCTTATAGTTCTGAAAAGTGATAAGCGAATCTGACCCAACAAACGCGACTTGAGAATAATGCAAATTGTGAGAGGATACTGTCATTTCTCCAATCCGAAGGAATGCATGAAATGCTAACAAAAACATGGTTTGATACAAGCGACGCTTAAATAGTGAAGATGTTGTGTGGCTAAGAGCCAGAACTAGCTTGTGCAAAATAGATTTAGAAATCGGTAACCGGGCATCAGCAGGCGTAGACAAATTCCGGCATCCTAGAAGGAGCTTGCCAATGAGGAAAGAAGATGTTGGATCAGGAAGGGAATTTAATTTATGTACGTAACTAATTGCTGATAGGTAGGAAGTGATACTCGAAGAAGCATACGCTTGAGACACTAAGTATGCCACAAAATATGCCAGCTGAGAAGCCTTGACCGGAATACAATATTCCATGCCGTATTCCTGACAAAATGCATGATAAATGGCCCAGGCACGTCTATAAGCTCTAACCGAGGTGGCTGCTAGCGCACTAGTAAGAAGGCTCTGCAACTTAGTTTCTAGCATGGCAAAGCTGGAAGGGGAGGTATAGCTGTGGGAAACGAGTCTGCTTCCGGCAACAGGCGTTTGAATTTGGGTACCTGCAGTCGAGAGAGAGAATCGGCTAAGGAATTGTTATAGCCTGCAACATGGGAGGCCTGAAAAAGTATATTCCACTGAAGGCAGTATAGCACAAGTTTTCTCACAAGAAACATGATACTTTTATCCTTAGAAGTTTGATTGTTAATAATCCTAACCAGAGCTTGGTTATCTGTATGAAAAGTGATACACTTATTGGCTAGGAGGGCCCCCCAAACTTCAACTGCAAGGATAATCGGATAAAATTCCAGCAAAGTTATGTGGCAAATATGGAGACTTAGTTGTAGTACCTTGCTGAGGACGACGGAAGGACCTATTAGTTACCATAATAGATTTTACATACAGCTCTGTATGCGGCTGACCCCATGCACACCTGCCCTGGGCAATTTCATAACGATATGATTCATCATACGTGAACCACTTGCCATCCCCCCCGAAAAGGTCTCGAACCACCTCAAAATGCTTTGCCAGACCGTCTGCGCATGCAGGGTGTTTCAGAAGGTAAATGGCCGAAAACCGATTCCAGCAAGTTAGCCAGTCATTCATTGTCATGAATTTCTTAGAGTTGGGCATCTTACGTGACCAAGTCAGGGCAGGATTGCCGTCCTGGTCATTCAAGCGCAATGTATATGCCTCCTGATCACGAGGTTCCAACAGCAGTCGGAATTCTATAAATTCGCTAGCCCAAATTTTCTCCTTCAACTTGTCCGAAACAGTGGAATAAACCGGAATAGTTGCTGTAACCGGAGGGGTCTTAAGCTCTTCAATTTCCTGGATGGGAATGATTGGTGGGCACTCACCTACAGCGGATATTCCTGTAATATTATTTGTAACCACTTCAGCAACAGCTGGGGGATTCTCAGGAACACCCTCCCCTGTAACCATATTGGCCCCAGCATTATCCTGTTCTGCAACAGAATTTGTCCCAACCCCGTAGTTGGCTGCAGCAGATTGTGATACGATACCAGGTAAAAGAGCCTGTGCAATGGCTGCTGTAACAGAGGACTCTACAGCTAGTTTAATTTGTTCAGTCAAACGTGGCAAAATGTTCGATTCCACTTGCTGAGCAATATTCAGCAGGGTTATCGGCGACAACTCGGATATGTTGGACCCATCTGTAGCCCGAGTGGATTCCCGTCGCACTGCAACCCTGGGCGACTTGACGGCGCTTACCACCTCTGCAACCCTCAATGCAGACTTTCGTTTGGGGGGCATTGCTGTAAAATAAACCATGCTTTGTTTGCCATGCATTAAAAAACAGCTCCCAGCATCAGGATGTGTGTGCTTACAGGTGAGAACAGGGGGGGGGGGGCGACTGGGGGGTTAAAATGACCTAAGTCATTATGAATTATGTCAGAGTTAGACAATCTCATATGTTGGTGTCATCTACAGCATAACATTAGCTATGCATACAATTAACTTTGGTACAGTTAAATTAAAACCATACAGGGATTCAGAATAACATGGCCTGGTACATGTAATCTTATATGTCCCACAAATGGACCAGCAATCAAAAGCGTGGCACATAAACATACCCTATTCTTTATTCACACAACTTTCTCATCTCTATCCATGTTATCTTGAGTGGGTATGAACCAGTGAAATGCGGCCATATATGAAAACCTGTGTCCCCCCCATACAACAACAACACCTGTAACCCTTCGGTTTGTAATACAGGGCTTGTACATGTTGATTTCTACCTTCAGGGTGCTTGTATGAGTGATCAACGGAGACAATACTATAGCTGAATGCCTCTAACTGAGCATTCTAAACAAATGGAATATCATCCAATACTTGGACCCATTCAGGAATCCATACACAATATAGCTGAATGCCTCTAACTGAGCATTCTAAACAAATGGAATATCATCCAATACTTGGACCCATTCAGGAATCCATACACAATATAGCTGAATGCCTCTAACTGAGCATTCTAAACAAATGGAATATCATCCAATACTTGGACCCATTCAGGAATCCATACACAATATAGCTGAATGCCTCTAACTGAGCATTCTAAACAAATGGAATATCATCCAATACTTGGACCCATTCAGGAATCCACCTCCAGAGATGGTAACAAATGACAATCAGCCCAACGACCTATGTGATACAGGCCAACTGACAGGGTCGGCACAGCGTCTCTGTACAGACCCCAACATCACTGACCGGGGCTAATAAATGGGTTGATGAATTTAGTAATAAACCAAAATTATTTCAAATCTGCCATATCAGCAATCAGAGAGAAGTGACTGCCAACACTCACTGCGTTATAATTCAATTTGACTCAAATATGTATCATTCCTTTCGACCAGCTAGCATAATGAAGGCTGAAATAAGGATACCTCAGCCCCAGCCTGTGATGCATGCAGTTATCATTGTAGGCTAACAGATTGTCATATCAAACACAGCTCTAGGAACAGCCCCTCCTGCTCAATGCAGGGCACAACTGCACTGGGAGGCATCTTGGGTGAGGGGAATAGCTTCAGTTCGGTAAACGTCACAATAGCTCTATCCAGGCTTAACCAATATGATCGAACACGGGAAAGTAGGCAAAATTTATGCCCAAAAAAACTCATAGCCAAAATATATACAGGGATTCATAGAAGTCATTCTGTTTAGGACCGTTATATACCACACAGTGACAAATGAGTAAAGAACATTTCAAAATTTCAGGATAGGATACAAGCCATTGAGAAGTTTATCGGTGTCAAGATAAACCAATGACGGATTTTCAAGGCCAGATGGCTATAAATCAACCTGAAGCGTGAAAAAATAAGCAACACAACAACAATTGCCATGAATTTTATTGCTGTTACATAATTATTCCTAATAACTGCGTCAATACATTCAGACCGTGCTAAACATAACGAACCCCTCAGTGAACTTGATTCACCGTGATCAGGCTAAGAATCTGATCCTTAATTTCACTTACAACAATGGTTATCGAATGTTTCAGATACTCGGTACGAGTATCTTAGGCAGAATACAGAGTACCCACAGCCCTACAGCCCTTAATGAGGGCACCGCGAATGCTACGGTATAAATAATACTGCCCTTTCTGTGAAAAGTGAACACCGTCTGCACAGAACAAATTCTTGATAAAACGCTCTTTTATATGTTCATAGTCTGACATGCCCTGTTCTGTGGGCAATAAAAAATAATCATTGTGCCTCCAGAATGTGGCATATGGCATACTGCTCATCTCATTCAACAAAATATTGTTAATTTGTGCAGCAATTGTGTTATAGCCCTGCCAAAAGAAAAAGGGGGGATATCGGGGTAGTAGATGGCAGACTACAATGCTGCTGACACCGAACGAGTTATGCAACAAACTCACAAATGATAATAATCGATAAGCTATCTCCTCCGGGTCTCCATTGCCTCCAATAATTAAAACTACCACGTCGGGACCGCAATTGCCAACGACAGGCAAATCATGTTGCATTAAAGAATTAACAGTTCGTCCCCCTACTCCGTGCATGGAAATGGTGGTCATATTTTCAAGCTTGAAATCAACCCGGAGTCTGCTATCAGTACCAGACTGCACTAGTTCAACAAGCTGAACCCCGCCGACATTCAACCCTGTGATATTGACAACGCAGGGCTCAGCCGCCGAACCGAAATCTCCCATCGCAAAACCCCCGGCTTCCCGACCCAGGCAACAGCGGGTGGACCTGGGCTCACAAAAATCGACAATACCTACCGCTTTGCACTCACTTGGATAGAATACACATTTGCCTTCCTCCCCGGCCATTCACTCCCTCCGTCCAGCCTCCCCAATTTCCATAAACGGCGAAAGAAAAAAAAATCATCGCGGCTGATCCTCCAAAAACTAAATATGCCACCATTTTGAAAATATCACTATGGTGACACGAGACTGATCGTACCTCGATTGTAATTTCGGGACTGTAGACGGGAAGGTCGGAAACGGCTCATTCATAAGGCTGTCAAATTATCTGCTTTTAAATGTAAAATTGTAACTATAGGTATCAAGCATAATAGAAGGCACATACTGGAAAAGGTGATTCATGGGATTTTTCATCTCCCTAAGCGACTGGATCGACTGAGCGGATTCAGTTCTTCCGACTCGTGTAATCCTGAATTTAGAATAACATCACGCGAGATTCAGGGTCACGTGATAAAATGGCGGCCGATTTCGTTTTTGGAAGATCAGCCGCGATGATTCCCCCCTCCTTCGCCGTTTATGGAAACCAAAGAAGCTGGACGGATAAAACAAATGGCCAGGGAAGTAGGCAAATATGTATTCCACCCAAGCGAGTGCAAAGCGGCAGGCACCATGGATTCCCGTGAGCCCAAATCCACCCGCCGTCACCTAGGTCGGGAGGCCGAAAATTCTGCGACAGGAAACCTCGGCTCAACGGCCGAACCCTGCGCTGCCAACATCACAAAACCAAATGTCAGCAGGGCTCAGCCTGTTGAACTACAGACTGCACGTGCGACGCCAGTCTGCGTACGATGGAGTGACCTAAAATCAACGAACGCAATGGCATGATGATTATGAAAAATCAGAGACAGTGTAAGCATTGACAACTTGCCGCTGCAAAGCAGGGAATACTTACTCCCAAATTACCTTTGGGTCTATGTGATAAACTTAATTTTTAAAGGATATACCGTTGAATCTTCAGAGCACACAAGAAGAACAGCTTCAAGTTTTCGTCTGTTATCCGCCAAGCAACCGAAAAGACGCGGGAGCTAGAGCAGGGGAGCTAACTCGGTTTGACCCGCTATGCCCATAAATAAATTTAC
>JAVTVY010055273.1:0-29829 GCA_036873755.1 Hanleya hanleyi
CTTACTATTTTCGAGCATGGTATCTTAAAAGATATGTCTCAAACTAGCCCAGTAAACAGAATAGAATTAGCATTCGTTCCTAATTATAAAATCTTAAGTATGTTTCATAGCTCATGCCAAAGTGTCAAAGAGATATTTGCCTTCGCTTTCAGTACCCAATGATGACACGTGCAAAAATAAAAAAAAAATAAAAAAAATACTACAAAAAGAAGACGAGGATCTTCTGTACATGTACATTCACTTTCAGACTAACTTGTAGTCTTGTACTATAATAACCGACATAAGTACAGTTTCTAGAAATCTTGAAACTGCTGAAACTTAAACAGATATCTTGGTGTTTTCCAGTGTCCCTTTTTCGATCTTTTTCGCTCAGATTCGAAATTCTGTAAACAAAATTACAAATCAATCGCTTGTTCCTAGTAACAATGGACAAAAAGATCCTCTTGTCATTAGCTTACAATTATCGGACAATGGTGGGCGCCAAGATCCGTCAGGATCTCTCGTTGTATATATATTTTATTCAGTTGGCAGAAAGATCAGTGCCGAGTCATGCAATGGTGAATATGGTATGCCTGAACTAAGCTAGCGATATCGTATTTAATCGCCTATATATTTGAATGCTGATGCTATTAATATGTAAATCGCTCATGGATCTATTTAGTTTTGTAAGAAATATCTGTGCTCTTCATATATATGCAATATTTTAGGCTATAGGGCCATTATAATTCGGCTGATGGGCCTTAATAATTGAGGTTGAGGAGCCATTATAATACGGTTAGGCTGAGGAACCTTGGTAATACGGGCTGATGGGCCATTAAAATACGAGCTGATGAACCCTTATAATACAGGCTGATGAGCCATTATAATTTAAAATTTTGAAGGCTGGAGTGCCATTATATTTGGCTCTGAGTATAGCATACTGTGTTTATATGCTGATAGGCCTGATGGTATAGTCCAAGGTGTTGAATGTGACCGAGATTCGATTTGATAGGTTGTGCCCTAACTAAAATTACAAATGACTATTCAAGCGTTTTACTTCAGAGGCTATACATTATGGCAAGAACCTGCATAAAACTATACTGAAACCGAGAAAAGCTTGAAGCTCTGAAAGGTTCCTGTCGACATATTCCTTCAAAATGAATTTCAAATTTGTTTCAATCCCTAGAATGCGGTTTTACTTACAATAAAATTGAGAGAAACTATACATTATGGACACCGCGACAAGAATCTACATAAAACTGTACAGAACCCGGAAAAATCTACGAGTTTTGCTTCAATTCAAATCGTGTGGACCCCATAAATAATAAATAACCGATCAAATGTAATATCGCAACCAGGATAGTAGTATATAAAGGTGATTACAGACCGTATTGACCTACTTTTTTGTTCCCCCGGGTAAAATTTGTGGCGGAAGTGTTTCGGGGTTTCCCAGGGGGATTCCCCAGTGGGGGTTTCCCAATGACGATCACGTGATCAAGGCATGTCTAGACTTCTGGGTTGTACAGTTCTGCCATACGGAGGATGGGTACTAGTATTTCGCTGACGTCCTAGTAATAAACATAATCTATAGGTGTTGTACCATGTTAATAGGATCAGTCTAGCATCTGTTGGCGACTGTGGGAGTGTGTTCAAAATGGCGGCCTGTGTGTTCAAAATGGAGTCATCCCAGCAAGTGAAGCTTCAAAAGTACCGTGTTCGCCTCATTGATGAGATGCAGCTGACCAGTATCACTCAGTAACACCAATCAACACCTTACACGTATGTAATATAAATTATTTTTAATAATATCTATGCTAGGAAATCCCCCCCCTTCTCGAAATTTTTCAGCTTAGGTCTTTAGGAGAACGTGTCACAGTGAAAAAAGACATCACAGTTATTTCCCTATATTATGGAAACTTTTAGCGGCCAATTTTAGTATCTACAGGTAGGCATTTATATATTGGCAGAATTTTCTCGTGTAGCTCAACCATCCTTCACATGGATCAGCTGTTTTTATGTCAACAAACACCTCTATTTTTACTTTCATTCGCGGGATTGCATGGACGTCCACTGCCGGTTTTGGACCATTTATCAATGCAAATTTCACGTATTTTCTCAAACAGCTCATGACATATAACGCTCGAGTAATTCTCCACATAGGCCTATGCAGTCAGTCCTCCGGGATATTTTCCCAGCAACTTGACAAGGAACACGGAATGGGACACCGTACATTTGTACTACGTTACACATTCCCGCTACATCATGAAATATCCGTACACCATCACTATATGTGCCTACGATCTTACTATTTATAGAGTTTGTCGCTCAAAATCACTCATTGACTTTATCAACAAGAATTACACCATGCCTCGCGCATGGCTCAGCTGAGATTACAGCGTAGTACTGCCAGCACCAACAACGAACTGGCAGACGACATGATCCAACAATTGACTAAACAGACAAGATCTCTCCTACCAGTACGTCTCAGTTTATCTCAAACTGTTCACAATACATTCTAGAATAATATGATGCACGAATTTAAGAGTTTTGTGTCACAAAATGGCGCATAGGATGGCAATTGACATCATTCCCCCGGATAATCGCAGCTTTCCAATCATAGCGCCATCTGAACCTTATTACGCAAGGGAGACAACTCGCACTAGGCCATGTTGTATTGGACCAAAACTAATGCCACTGTATTTTTGTGATTGTATGTTACATTTGTTATGTACCTGCTCATCTTGAGTGTTTGTACAATAAAATTCAATTTAGGCCAAGCCTCTTGTAGGTCCTTATTCCCACATGGTCATTTTTGGGGGTGTGTGTGTGTGTGGGTGTATGTTTGGGATAGAGAGGGACCGCTATGGGTTCGAATGGGTCGTGGAAGGTGTCATGTTGTAGCTCTCGGGGGGAAAAAAATAAATGAATAAAAAAAATCAATAAATAAAAAAAAATAAAAAATCGGCGAGTAGTAGACAAAGGGAAAATTAGGAAGTACTGACCATGCCCCAGAATACTTCATATGCATATCACGGCCTTAAGGCCTATGTAAGACGTAAGCTACTTCACATTTTAGTAGTATAAAAAGCGCAAGTCCTATTGACCTTGCCCCTCCAAAGAAATAAGAAGTCGTGACCGATTCATTGTCAAAATCGGCTCGCGCGGTGGTCAAAGGGTATGAAAATAGCCGTTTGGGAGCTAGGAGAGCCACTATTGGTCCGATTGGGTCGAGTGAGGTATCAAAGTGAAGCATTCGTGAAGGGGCAGCTGATGGGTTGGGTGTGCGGTAGGAATATCATTCTGCGCATGCGCAGACGCACTGCGGAGCTCTCGTCCAATCAGAAACGAGTATTTCAAATCCGTCACAGAGCTCTCAGCCAATCAGAAGCGAATATTTTGACCCGGTGCATTATGGGCCATATCCAAGATGGCGGCACGTATGTTCAAGATGGCGGCACATCCGGTGTCGAAAACTGGCCATTTCGTCGGGATGTGGTCACCTAGTGTCGAAAACTGGACCCTGTATGGGTCCCGCTAGCGCCTTGACGCCATGATATAGACCGGAGAGAGAAAACAACAACAACAAGGATGACAGATGAGGGAACAACAACAACAACAAGTTTTTTTTCATATAGTTTATTTTCCCCTCCATCATAACATACCCACGCTGGGGGAGCCGCGTTGGGTATGTTTACAATTCAAGAAAGACTCTTGTCCAATCAGAGACCGCCATTTGCATCTGTCCTATTCGTTCCTGTCCGTTAGGTGTATTCTTGTCCAATCAGAAGTCGCCATTTCAGAGAGTTCCTTCTTCGGTCATGTTCATTCTGAACCGTTTATTCTAATCATCGTCGGACAGGCCCGGATATTCTTCGGGCAGAATTACAAGCGTCTAGTCCGTCATTCATAATCCAGCCGTCGTCCATTAGAGAATATCCGCGTCCATAATCCAAAGACCTATTCCATTTTCCACATAACAGTATTAACACCAAATTCAAAAAGACAATCATAGTATACATAAACATAGGCTTGTTTCCTGCAAGAGAGAAGCGGTCAACAGTTTTCAATGATGCCGACAAGACATCATGATGTTCCAAAAAATATCAAATCCGTATCGCTGATCAGTATTCTTAATCCATAATATTCGTTATAGAGTCGTCATCTAAAAAAAGATGTATCTCAGTCACGCTTTGATTGTGACTGTTCATATGAGTATCATGAGGATCTTGAAGTACATGGGTTCATACGGCCCCTAGCCCCGGGTTAAGCGGAATTAGACACAAGTTACGAAACGTAGCGACTGTGTCCTGAAACAGTTGTTTGCGCATTCTGATCGCATTTTCCAGGGCCTCTCTGGGTGGTAGCCCCATAGCCTCTTCCAAGTGACGCTTGGTCTTCATGATGGACCTGTGCGTGGGGTCGCCTTTCATTTCAAGTGGTAGTAAGGTATACTGTTCATAGATCGCCATAGCTGTTTTCCTGATGCGGGAGCGCATTTAGGTGTACGTCTGTTGTAAATTATCCTCTCCGGCGTCCTCGATCGCTTCAGCGTGAGTATTGATAGCTTCTGTCACAATACGATCCCAGAAGGTAGGTTCTGCCTCACTTTCCTGGGATGTAGGCTGACTCTCTGAGGTCAAGCTCTCCATATCAGTAGATATACTGTCAGCAATCTTGGATTCGGTATCAGTCGATGCACTCTCATCAATCTCTGTATCAGTATCTGCCTCAACGGGCTCCTCGGCGTCTTCAATCCCATGCATATTTTTCTGGTGTCGCATCATATCGTAATGTCTGGTGAACGTGCGTTCACACTCAGAACAAGTATAAGCCATGTTGACGGTTGAACATCGACTGTGCGTGTTTTGGGAATACGCTCGCTTTTATAGACAGTAACGGTCATCAACGCTTAGCTCAACGCTTCAACGCCCTGGTGAATTAGCTCAGAAGCTCTGATTTCATGGAATTGACATCAATTCATCGAAATGCAGTGACGACCGTCAACGCCTGTCGTTACGCCTTAACGCTCGTCTCAACGCTTTAACACACTTTCTTAACGCTTTAACGACGTTTAATGATGCGTTCGAACAAATGTTTCTTTTGTGCTATTGCTCTGACATACGCCGCTTTCCATTTCATGCCCGAGGTTTTCAACATCGACGCTGTTCTTTCAATTTCCATATGGACTGGATCCTTATCCAACAATTTCATATGGGTCAGTAAGTCGACATACTGCTGACATAAAGCCCGTCGTAGTCTGGGTGCCAATCCGTTATGGGCTAAAATTGCAGCTTCCTCTTTCGAATACCCTTTGCGTTGAAACTTGTTTCCTGTGGCCTCCAAAATCTCGCCCATCTCTGCGTCCATACTTTCTTTGAACAAATCCTTCCATAGCCTCGAGTTCACATTATGTTCTTCAACCTCGGGTTGGGTGATATTCCGGGACTGGTGATATGAAGAAGGCCCGCTGTACGGGGGTGGGTTGCTGCTTCACCAAATGTGGACTCGGTGGGTGGTGTAGGGGCTGTGGTGATCCCTCGCCGGGTAGCAGGTGGGTCGTCAGCCGGCGATCTTCGGGAGTATGGGCTTTTAAATCTACGAACAGGTAGCCGTACGGACGACTTGTCGCTTCTTGAAACGCCTGCATGAAATGGTCGATGTTCTGAGGATAAATTCGACTGCCAAACACACGAATTTGTGCTCTGTCGATGGGGTTGGAGAACAACACAAAGTATTGGCAGTTCAAGGCAATATCTCTGGACGCCTTCCCTTGATGAAAGAGATTCTGGGTCAAATAGATGACGGACAGATTCCTATGATGGGATCCTTTAGTAAACAAGTCGGCAACGTGTGAATTGTCCTTGGCCGCACTCATCAGATCATTTAGCACTACCACGTTGGTTTACTCGGGGTCAAAGTAATACGGTTCGTCTATGTCGTGAGGAATCCCTGGGACGAAACTCACATTCTGTAATCGCGTAGTTTCGTAGGCGGGCTGCCATTGGCTATAACACCAAACAACACGTGTCGAAGCTGGGGTTGCCACACCTTCCTCTAAGAACTTCATTACCCAGGACGTCTTTCCACATGCCGTAGGGCCGCTCACCGTCATCGTGTAGGGATGCTCTACTGCACTTGCTGGACCTATGGCGGGACTCGGTGGTGTCTCTTGGTTGTGTTTGCCTTGAATGTGCCTGATCATACTATCGCGACGAGAGAAGGTTCTCTGACAGAACGTACACGTACACGACATGTTGATCTGTCGACCAATACATAAGGACTGACGAGGGACACATGTTCATTCTTATATGTACAGACACCACCACCACACACTACCACACACACACACACACACACACACACCACTACCACCACCACCACCACCGCCACCACCGGGCGTTGACGGGCTTCAACGCCCGGTGGTGGTGGTGGTGGGAACTTCCGTGTGGCAGAGCTCTTGGATCGGAGCTCTTGGAGCTCAAAGCCTGTGGAGCTCAGATCTCGTAAGTGACATTTGCATACAACCTCTGTGAGGTCACTTCCGCTTCCGTTCACGTGACCGGAACTGACCTTTGACCCGGCGCGCGCGGTGTACTGTCTATAAAAGCGAGCGTATTCCCAAAACACGCACAGTCGACGTTCAACCGTCAACATGGCTTATACTTGTTCTGAGTGTGAACGCACGTTCACCAGACATTACGATATGATGCGACACCAGAAAAATATACATGGGATTGAAGACGCCGAGGAGCCCGTGGAGGCAGATACTGATACAGAGATTGATGAGAGTGCATCGACTGATACCGAATCCAAGATTGCTGACAGTATATCTACTGATATGGAGAGCTTGACCTCAGAGAGTCAGCCTACATCCCAGGAAAGTGAGGCAGAACCTACCTTCTGGGATCGTATTGTGACAGCAGCTATCAATACTCACGCTGAAGCGATCGAGGACGCCGGAGAGGATAATTTACAACAGACGTACACCCAAATGCGCTCCCGCATCAGGAAAACAGCCATGGCGATCTATGAACAGTATACCTTACTACCGCTTGAAATGAAAGGGGACTCCACGCATAGGTCCATCATGAAGACCAAGCGTGACTTGGAAGAGGATATGGGGCTACCATCCACAGAGGCCCTGGAAAATGCGATCAGAATGCGCAAACAACTGTTTCAGGACATGCTACCCGAAGAATATCCAGGCCTGTCCGACGATGATTAGAATAAACGGTTCAGAATGAACATGACCGAAGAAGGAACTCTCTGAAATGGCGACTTCTGATTGGACAAGAATACATCTAACGGACAGGAACGAATAGGACAGATGCAAATGGCGGTCTCTGATTGGACAAGAGTCTTTCTTGAATTGTAAACATACCCAACGCGGCTCCCCCAGCGTGGGTATGTTATGATGGAAGGGGAAAATAAACTATATGAAAAAAAACTTGTTGTTGTTGTTGTTCCCTCATGTGTCATCCTTGTTGTTGTTGTTTTCTCTCTCCGGTCTATATCATGGCGTCAAGGCGCTAGCGGACCCATACAGGGTCCAGTTTTCGACACTAGGTGACCACATCCCGACGAAATGGCCAGTTTTCGACACCGGATGTGCCGCCATCTTGAACATACGTGCCGCCATCTTGGATATGGCCCATAATGCACCGGGTCAAAATACTCGCTTCTGAATGGCTGAGAGCTCTGTGACCGATTTGAAATACTCGCTTCTGATTGGACGAGAGCTCCGCATTGCGTCTGCGCATGCGCAGAATGATATTCCTACCGCACACCCAACCCATCAGATGATCCTTCACGAATGCTTCACATGGATACCTCATACAACTCCATCGGTCCATAAGGGGCTCCCCTAGATACCAAAACGTCTATTTCCATACACTTGGGCCACCGCGCATGCGCAGAATGCCGATAGTTCAACCCCATATCCAGCCCATTAGATGCCCCTTCACGAATGCTTCACTTTGATACCTCACTCGATCCCATTGGACCATTTGTGGCTCCCCTAGCTCCAACACGTCTAGCGGGACCCATACAGGGTCCAGTTTTCGACACTAGGTGACCCCATCCCGACAAAAATGGCCAGTTTTCGACACCGGATGTGCCGCCATCTTGAACATACGTGCCGCCATCTTGGATATGTGCCATAATGCACCGGGTCAAAATACTCGCTTCTGATTGGACGAGAGCTCCGTGGCGGATTTGAAATACTCGCTTCTGATTGGACGAGAGCTCCGTATTACATCTGCGCATGCGCAGAATGGCTACCGCACACCCAACCCATTAGATGCCCCTTCATCTAAGCTTCACTTTGATATCTCACTCGACCCCATTGGATCATGAGTAACTCCCCTACATCCCCAAAACGTCTATGCGCATGCGCAGAATGACGCTAGTTCACACCCACTAGTCCAGTCAGATGCCCCTTCACCTAGGCTTCACTTTGATACCTCATACGACCCCATTGCACCATTATTGGCTTCGCTAGCTCCCAACACGGCTATTTCCATACCCTTGGGCCACCGCGCATGCGCAGAATGACGCTATTTCAAATCCGCTAGTCCAGTCAGATGCCCCTTCACCTAAGCTTCACTTTGATACCTCACTCGACCCCACTGGACCAGTAGTAACTCCCCTAGCTCCCAACACGGCTATTTCCATACCCTTGGGCCACCGCGCATGCGCAGAATGGTGACAACGTCCAAGCCGCTAGTGCAGTCAGATGCCCCTTCACATAAGCTTCACTTTGATACCTCACTCGATCCCATTGGACCATTATTGGCTTCGCTAGCTCCAAAACGGCTATTTCCATACCCTTCGGCCACCGCGCATGCGCAGAATGGCGATATTTCAACCCCACACCCACCCCATCAGATGCCCCTTCACCTAGGCTTTACTTTGATACCTCACTCGATCCCATTGGACCATTTGTGGCTCCCCTAGCTCCAACACGGCTATTTCCATATCCTTAGGCCACACGAGTTGTCTCCCTTGCGTCAATGTGTGCAGATGGCGCTACTGTCGACGCCGTGATATGGAAAGGGCATCCCCATACCATCCTGGAGCCGCCATTTTGTTTGTTGTTTTCTTGCGGAGATACACGGGACAATAAACGCTCGACCCTAGGGTGGTACAGATGCTAGACTGATGGTACAACACCTATAGATTATGTTTATTATTATTATTATATGGCTTAGAGGTTTTTTTAAGGGTAATGTGAGGGTTTTTTCTCCCCGTGACGTCCCCACCGCCTCGTTTGCTCCCTTGCGCCGTCTAAAAACACCGCCATTTACAAGAAATTAATTAAAATTAATTAATTAATTTATTTATTTATTTGAAATACTAGTACCTATCCTCCGTATGGCAGAACTGTACAACCCAGAACAAGTCTAGACATGCCTTGATCACGTGATCGTCATGGGGAAACCCCCACTGGGGAATCCCCCGACCCGCCGCACTTCCGCCGCAAATTTTACCCAGGGGGAACAAAAAAGTAGGTCAATGTGGTCTGTAATCCACTTACACTACTACTTAGCTCAATATAAAGTGAAATGAAAAATTAATATTGAACATGTCTTGGTTAATATATTTTCATCTGGATATACTACATGGGGTAAATAGTGGTCCAGTACTATTGTTTGACACTTGTAGATAAAGGACCTGGCGCGGTTTGATGAGGATTTGGCCCCAATGAGGTGCGGTTTGGAGTGCCAAAATGAAATATCGCGTACGAAAGAAATTTTTCCGTTAGCTTAAAGAATATTATGTTGTCGTAATTGTCAGGCACTAGGTCTTGGCGTTCTTGAATAACAACCCATTGAAGAAGTGTATTCGTGCAAAATCGTCTGTTTTGGGGTAAAATAACAACCTTATTTTCTCTATAAACATATGAGGCCAGTCGAGAACCAAAACAAACTTTACAAAAAAGTGTATCTTGAGTCAATATCTAGTAGTTGTCCAAAGATAATTTTGGTTCTCGACTGGCTTCATATGTAAAATTAAAACTTTATTAGATGTATACTTTCACGTGGAATGCTGAACATTAAATGGGATAATTCAGCATGACACGGCTGTCGCATGGCGCGGTAGTGTAATGGATAAGAGCGCGCTATTTTTGAACTTCGTGCATGTCTCGATCGGGTTCGAATCCCATAAAGGGCTAATCGTACTTTTTCTTGTCAATTTATTGTTACTCCCGTCCCCAACTTCGATGCAGATTCAGAACACGAAAAAGAACACAGTTATTATTTACATAAATATAGTAGCCACTACTAGAAAAAATAATAAGGATTTTAAAGATATTATTTTTCTGTGCATTTAGGATTATGTGTACCGTTATAAAAGTAGCTCAGCATGCAAATATAGCAAGGAATATTGGGAGTTTATAAATGTAACTTCTATCTGAATTGTCCACAGTAAGCTCTTTAGGACGCCTGAAACATATATACGATTCTGTATCTGGCTGAATAAAGGTGAAATCGACAATGGTATGATCGGTGTGTGCATGCAGTGACATGCGAAAAAAAAGGCCAAATGCGCAAAATATCTGTTTAGCACTCAGACTGGGGTAATATACCGCATTCACATGAGGTTTGATTTGCAACTCATGCCGACAGAGGTATTACAAATCAGAAGAGAACTGGATGTGCGATTGATACTAATAACATTGCCAATAGTATCTTGCACCAAAAGTCACTGACGGTGTACTCTTTGCAAGTGCAGTAGGGGTAGATTTGGGTTGATACCAGGCTTGGCTCGATTTTTTTTTCTTGCGGCAAGGTGTGTTGGTTCCAGACGATTGTAGATGTTGCTCCAATCATGTCGAATGAAAACAAGACATGGATGCTGATGAAATAGCGACATTACTGGACAGGATGAGGAATCAATTTGGTAGAAGTAGGAAGCGGAAGATCGAAGATGCCGCATTATTGTCGGATGATATTATGTTTTCATTGATATTCGTGGTACACTTCGTGATATAATATATACATAGCTGGTGCAAATATTAACACTATCAGATTAACGTGAAACGCTGACTGAGAACAGTGTGGCCTTACTCATGCGGCAGCGCTTGTAAGATATTTGGCAGTCCACCCAATCTCACTGAAGTCACGTGATTTGTAATGGTTGGACTGGTAAAAGTTGAAAAGGGGGCCAAAAGGCCGCAATAGCGTGCGATGTCCTTTGACTCTGCATACTTCACTGGGCTAAGCACGATTGACAGTCTCATTAACTAAAATTACGTACAACATAAATGTAAGTGTGAAATTATTTTTATCATTTTTCTTCCTTCAATATCTTCTTCGGATCTAGATTGGCAATTGGGTGAATTTTCATGACCACACTACAAGCCATTGAAAAGAAATACCAATATACTGATAAGGGCTGGGGAAAATTTATTAATCCGATTTTGGGTAGAGAGACCAATCTCTGGCTGGGGGAGGGGGGTGGTCCAATACCAAGAGTTTTCGGCAGTCTAGTTTCAGGGTCCGGACACGGGTTACCTCCCCTCCTTTCTCCGATTTGACAGCTTGGGCAGAAACGCGACATTTTCACGCAATTACTATGATTTAACGTAAATTACTGCCCTAACTCAGTGATATTTCTGTAAAAAAATATCTTGCTTATTCAAAGGGCCGTTGACCAGAAACAAAATATTTATTTTTGCCTCACCTATAGCTGACAAACATAGCTTTTTGTTAATATTGGGATTTTAATACCGCTGATTTAAGCAAACAGTAGGTACCGATTAGTACAAGGTTACAATGAATGCGATGTCCAGGATATATCAATTCTGCACAGTTAGTTTGACTGGTGGAATTTTCACAGCTACAGTGTACACATTTTTTGCTGGAGGAAGTTCTTGAAAGTCTTACATGTGTGTGTGTAAGTTGATAAATTGGTTCATTTCCCTTCGTCTGCTCCCGGAAAACCAAAGTTTCCTATTATAATATAGCATATATTACAAGCTGGGCGATCAGACATATCAGTGGATATGTTATATATCAAATTCATTTGATTTTGTGTGACGATTCTTCATGGAATGTCATAATTGGTCATAATAAGTAGTAAATAAACATATTCAAAGTATTTTGCAAGTGCATCTATTATTGGTTAAGCATTTTAAGCAGTTTAATGAAAACCGAGACGAGGTTATATTCTAATTATACTCACCAATTAGTCGTCAATTTTAAAGAACAATAAGGGTGAGCAGATTAAATATTCAAAATCGGAAATAAGGAAATTCAAAGTGCACCAGAAGTGATTTAACAGGTCTAGCGCTCGGAGATGAAAATTGAAGAAGGGAAGCGGAAATATTCTAACACAGAGGGGCATTCATGAACCCTGGATATACTTACATTGTTATCACGGAGTCATTCTGGTTGGATACACTTATAATTAACAATCAGCCAACAAAGGAGACAGAAAATATACACGGAATACAAAATTGAATAAGTTATATTCCACTGCTGGTAACTATCTATTGTTTATTGTACTTTCATACAATAGGCCTCTTGCCAGGGGCAATATTACGCCAACTGGTTTTTAGTTATTTACATTTTGGGGTTTCTAAAATGGGACCTAACTCAACCATGTAACCTTGTTACTTTAAATGCATTGCTATAAGATCAGATGTTTTATTTAAAGTTGGTTTGATACAAGTTAAAACAATAAACGCTAGCTCGCAAGGAGCTATTTTCACCGACTATAGTGCAAAAGCATCGGGTGCAAAAATACATATAAAATATATATATATATATATATATATATATATATATATTTATATGTGGCAAGCCGTTTCAGTATTTAAACTTTTTCTCACATATGTTGAAAACTTTTGCACATATGTAAAAAAGAATTCCACACATGTGTAAAAAACAGTTTTTAGACATATGTGCAAAAGTTTTAGACATATGTGGAAAAGTTTTGCACATATGTGAAATGAAGTATTTGACATATGTTGAAAAGTTTTTTATATATGTGGAAAAGTTTTATACATATGTGCAAAACTTTTCCACATATCTTGAAAAAACGTTCATTCAACTGCTCCCTGTCGTACTGCTCCCTGTCGTACAATCCCTGTCGAACAATGTTTCGTTATCTAACAACCGTTTCAACGGATGTGAGAAAATGGAACTACAGCGCGGACAAGGAAGCTTAAAAGAATAACAACAGTAGGCCTACTACATCATTGTAGATTCAAGGTCCATACCTATAACCATCTTCCCTAAACGCAGCTCTGCTCATGTACCGGCAGCTAACGCAGATCCATCTTCAAAAGTCCAGGTAAATCCTAAATCCTCGCAGAGGGTTTACCTGGATATTTTTGGTGATTGGAATGAGTTCTTGAGTCGATACCTCTATTATACAATCTCGTACATTTCATCCCCCGCGCTTCTTTTGAATTAGCAGGTCGGTATCCCAAGCCTGTGGTTTTTGCTTTGACTTCCGATGTTGATTTCAGATTGACATCAAAGCAGTTGGCCCGCGATGAAATTCAAACTTGTCACTACTCGTACCTCGCCGCTTATTGGTCCAATCAACTAGCTTAGCGCGTTCACTGATTGGGTTGACTTAGAGAAAACCCCTTGATCTATTTATATCCAGAACTCGTATGGGTAACTAACCAGGCCAACGTATCGATCCTAACAGATCGATCGATACGCTGGCTCGCGAGGATGACGCAGATCATACAAATTGCGGTAGCTTAGTAGTATAGAAGGACGGCTAAAGCCAACTTTTGCCGGCGGAGGTAACTCTTGCATCCGTCAGGGGGCGCTGTTGTGGTGGTGATAACGAGCTTGGCGAGATTCTATATTAATCTGGGAAGGATGGGTAGTTTCATTTGGACCAATCAGCGGTCGAACAATCAGCCAATCGATAAGTACCAGGTTTTTCCCCGCCTCGGGGTCCCCACGGTAGGCTTTCGACGCGGTCCGCGCGTACATCCGGGTACTATTACATCCGGGTACTATTACATCGGGGTACATTCGCGCGTCCATCCGGGTTCTTGTACATCCGGGCGTCCATCCGGGCACTTCCCATTGGGGTTTCCCCGGCCCGGCTGCATGCCTGCGCGGGATTATCCGGAAGTGCGCGGGTTATCAGGCCGCACGCAGCGCGCGGGTTATCCGGCCGCACGCAGGTCACGTTGGTATAATAAAAGGATTGACCTGTAATCTTTGTTGTTGTTGTTGCTCTCTTTTTGCACTAACCCATCAGAATAGTACTTATCACGGACTACATCCCGTAGAGCTACGTATAGGCGCGCATGTGTGACATGATCTATAAAACACGTCCCTCTGGATCCAACACCTTCATTCCTACGGCTGCAGAGCCATGATGGAGACCCGTCCCAATGCGACTCGCATTTTACAGCATACGACCGTGGTTAATCCACTCACGGGTTACCGAGCAGTGGTTCGGTCCATGTTTGCAGATGGCGACGACAACGAGGGGCGAAGCCAGATCCTGAAAGAGTTCACAGAAGCGGTCCCCGACAGAGTGGACTCGATGGAGAGGTGTGCTATCACTCAACACTACTGGACTATGACAGCCATTCTTGATGCCTGCACTATGGACCACGAGCGCTCACGCCGGAACCAGCGACGACTGGTTGGGCTCGCCATGGTCTTTGCCCTCTTGACCCTGACGCTGTGGCAATGACAGTGGGATACCATAAATACGAGAAACAGTCAGCGTGTGCGTCATTCGGCATTTCGTCAACGATGTCACCAGTCCTACGAGCCATCCTGCCTCGTATACCCCAGGTGGGGTTACACGTCTATGCCGGCGGAGGTAACTCTTGCATCCGTCAGGGGGCGCTGTTGTGGTGGTGATAACGAGCTTGGTGAGATTCTATATTAATCTGGGAAGGATGGGTAGTTTCATTTGGACCAATCAGCGGCCGAACAATCAGCCAATCGATAAGTACCAGGTTTTTCCCCGCCTCGGGGTCCCTACGGTAGGCTTTCGACGCGGTCCGCGCGTGCATCCGGGTACTATTACATCCGGGTACTATTACATCGGGGTACATTCGCGCGTCCATCCGGGTTCTTGTACATCCGGGCGTCCATCCGGGCACTTCCCATTGGGGTTTCCCCGGCCCGGCTGCATGCCTGCGCGGGATTATCCGGAAGTGCGCGGGTTATCAGGCCGCACGCAGCGCGCGGGTTATCCGGCCGCACGCAGGTCACGTTGGTATAATAAAAGGATTGACCTGTAATCTTTGTTGTTGTTGTTGCTCTCTTTTTGCACTAACCCATCAGAATAGTACTTATCACGGACTACATCCCGTAGAGCTACGTATAGGCGCGCATGTGTGACATGATCTATAAAACACGTCCCTCTGGATCCAACACCTCCATTCCTACGGCTGCAGAGCCATGATGGAGACCCGTCCCAATGCGACTCGCATTTTACAGCATACGACCGTGGTTAATTCACTCACGGGTTACCGAGCAGTGGTTCGGTCCACGTTTGCAGATGGCGACGACAACGAGGGGCGAAGCCAGATCCTGAAAGAGTTCACAGAAGCGGTCCTCGACAGAGTGGACTCGATGGAGAGGTGTGCTATCACTCAACACTACTGGACTATGACAGCCATTCTTGATGCCTGCACTATGGACCACGAGCGCTCACACCGGAACCAGCGACGACTGGTTGGGCTCGCCATGGTCTTTGCCCTCTTGACCCTGACGCTGTGGCAATGACAGTGGGATACTATAAATACGAGAGACAGTCAGCGTGTGCGTCATTCGGCATTTCGTCAACGATGTCACCAGTCCTACGAGCCATCCTGCCTCGTATACCCCAGGTGGGGTTACACGTCTATGAAGATAAAGTCACCCTCGTGGAAGACCGGGGATGTCTGTGGGTCGGGTCCGGAGTCCACATCGAATACGGCTACGCTACACCGTGATGGCTGGGCCAAATTTAAACGGGTGTTGAGCGGTGAGCTCGACGGAAACCTCATCCACATCGAGAACGCCAACTACGAACACCATGGACCCTTCTTTGCACGTCTGGGGCCTGAAGATTTCTTTAACAATAACAAAAAGTTTCTCAGGGAGAGAGGTATTTGTCTTTCAACCAATCATAACGACATACCAAAACTATACTGGACTCCCAAAATGCAAAAATCACCATACAAAGCTAGATTCATAGCTGGTTCTAGAAGCTGCACCACCAAGCTTCTTTCGACCCTATTGACGAGGGCCCTTTTTGAGAAAGGTATTGCGCCACTATTTCTAAGAACTCTGGCGTTGAATGTATGTGGATATTGAAAAACTCAAAATGTCTTACGGAAGAACTTGATGCTAAAGGTCACATACCGTACAGACATGTATCCACATGGGATTTCTCGACTCTCTATACTACAATCTCTCATCAGGACCTTATTGACCGTTAATAGTATCTGTGTTCAAGAAAACTGATCGTAGATATATTAATGTCGGAAGCCATAAAGCATTCTTTAGCTCGACTACATACAAGAGATATCATTCAAGGATGTTTTTGTTTATAGAGTTGCTTGAATTTCTCATTAAAAATATCTATGTGAAATTTGGCAACACAATATATCAGCAGCATATAGGTATTCCAATGGGTACTAATTGTGCAGCCCTGTTGGCTGACCTATATCTGTTCTCTTATGAATATGACTATATGCAGGCGCTTTCAAAAATCGATCCATTCAAAGCCCGTTCGTTCTCATTCACGATCTTCTCGCTGTAGATAATCGCTATATAAATGACGCAGTGAAGGATATATATCCACCTTCACTGGATTTGAAGGAAACTACAGACAGCCCTACAGGCACATCATATTTAGATCTATATCTCTATAAAAATGAAGCGGGCATTCTCTCTCGTCAACTTTATGACAAAAGAGAGGATTACAATTTCGACATCGTAAACTATCCCTTTCTGGACAGTAATATTCCAGTGGGACATGGATATGGCGTATACATATCTCGCTTAGTAGCATTTGCTAGACCCTGTGTTAAATGTGACGATTTTAATCAACGTCACAAAACATTGTTGCAGAAACAGGGCTATTCCACCAAGCGCCTCCATTCAAAGTTTCTCAAATTTGGCGATACACATCGCATGCTGATAGCAAAATACGAACGTAGCGCGCAAGATCTATGGCGTTACGTTTCGCAACTTGTGTCTAATTCCGCTTAACCAGAGGCTAGGGGCCGTATGAACCGATGTACTTCAAGATCCTCATGGTACTCATATGAACATTCACAATCAAAGCGTGACTGAGAGACATCATTCTTTCATAACGAATATTATGGATTAAGAATACTGATCAGCGATACGGATTTGATATTTTTGGAACGTCGTGATGTCTTGCCGGCATCATTGAAAACTGTTGACCGCTTCTCTTTTGCAGGAAACAAGCCTATGTTTATGTATACTATGATTGTCTTTTTGAATTTGGTGCTAATACTGTTATATGGAATATGGAATAGGTCTTTGGATTATGGACGCGGATATTCTCTAATGGACGACCCTGAATTATGAATGACGGACTAGACGCTTGTAAGTTACCACGACCCTACGCAAAGCTTCACCCTAGACCCCGATCTTTGGACGGTCTTGGAGAAAGTGGTGCCTATTGTGGACCAGCTCTTTACACCGGATGAGCGGTCATCAGACGAGTTGGGGTGGTCTCGTCCTATTGAGGACGCGCTGGTTGAACCCAATGAACAAATTTCTAACAATGAAGCGGAGCCAGATGACGAGGCTATAGACTATCCGGTAAGACTCAGTCAACCTAGGATATATACAACGGTGGTAGAAACTTCGACCTCGTTTTAAATAAGCGATACTCTCCGTCTCCATCATCGTTTTGTCACCCTGAAGCGCTGGGAGAAGGTGTTGGATAACTTATACTACAGTCCCGACAGTCCGGCTGCGTATAGTGCATTGTCGGCTCTCTATCGAGCGGCCAAACCCCAGGGAATACAACGTGCCCAAGTCCGAAATTGGTTTAAAAAGCAAGACACCTATACCTTACATCGAGCTGCCCGCCGCCATTTTCTACGGAACCGGGCCACCGTGGGAGGACTAGATGCCCAATGGCAAGCGGATTTGGTCGATATGAGCGCCTTTGCCCGACAACGATGGGAATCGGTACATCTTGACGTGCATCGATATCCTGTCGAAGTATGCATGGGTGGTACCCATCCGGATGAAAACGGGGGCGAATCTCATAGCGGCGTTCAAGGACATCTTCAAGACTGGGCGCAAACCCTTGTATTTGCAAACCGACGAAGGCACGGAATTCCTCAACCGTCCGTTCCAAGCCTTCCCCAAGAAACAGAAGGTCTTCTTCTTTCACACCTACAACGAGACCAAGGCTTCCGTGGTGGAAAGGTTCAACAGGACATTCAAAAGCCGCATGTATAAATATTTCACCTATAAGAATACAAGACGGTACATCGATGTTCTCCCGAAACTTGTGAGCGGTTACAATCGAGCCTATCACCGGAGTATACAGAGAGCCCCTATTACCGTCACCCAACGCAATGAAGATCTGGAAGATCTTCAAGGGGAACCGTTGCTAGGGACGTTTTACGAGATGGAATTACAGCCTGTCGTAAAAACAAAGCAAGAATACTATACGATGGAACGCATCCTAAAAACCGAACGTCGACGTGGCAAACTGTTTGATTTCGTCAAATGGCAAGGCTAGCACAGTGTGTTGTACGGAGGTGTGTTTTACGACGTAGCTTATCTCAGCACTCTACTCAACCAACCTAGAACTCCAGCCGCCATTCAAACCAGTCGACAGATAGCACCAGTCAACCCCGTATCGAACCCAGTCACCACCACCACAACCTTTGTACAAGCCACATCGAGCTCCACACCAAGTATACAGTCAACACAGAGCTTCACACCGAGCTCCACACCAAGAACACCTACTACGTTTGAAAACCCACCAGATCTCATCTCTCACAGTGAACAGACAACGGCGACCGACATTGTACCCACCACCCCAGTTCACTCGTACCAAATTTACAAGAGCGAGTTACCACGACAGCGGATACACCTCCAACCATGGACCCTCGGTGGCAGCATCCCCCTTCACTTGCGTCATCGCAGGACCGACGGGCTCCGACAAAACGCACTTCGTCACGAAGCTCCTTCAACACGCCGACAGCATGATTACTCCACCCATTGCCCGAGTCGTGTGGTGTTCCGGAGAACGGCAGGCAGCGTATGCAGCAATGTCCCACATCACGTTCGTGGAAGGCCTACCCAACCTGGCCGATTTGAAACCGGACACCTTGGTGGTTCTGGATGATCTCTTGGCGGAGACGGATGCGCGGGTCACCCAACTCTTTACAAAAGGCAGCCATCATCGACGGCTCAGCATCATCTACATTGTGCAGAATCTGTTCAGTAAAAACAAAGAGCATCGGACCATCAGCTTAAACGCCCACTACCTGGTGGTCTTCAAAACCCCGAGAGACACCACTCAACTGCTGCACCTGGCGAGACAGATGTATCCTGGACGCACCGCGTTTGCGTTGGAAGCCTTTAAAGATGCGACAACCCCTCAGCACGGGTATATGCTCTTCGACCTGAAGCAAGCCACCCCCGACCACCTTCGAGTGCGGACCGGTATCTTCCCCGGAGAGATCCACCACGTGTACATGCACAAATAATGTAAACACACTCACAGTGGCTCCCCCAGCTGGGTGTGTGTTTGATGATGGGGATAATGAAAGAATTAATACCACATCATGGTTGACTTTGTTTCTGTTCTCTGAGGTAGATAAAAAGGGCAGGATTGTGGGTTCTAGCATTAGTTGTACATGATGTCTGCGCGAGTACGGAAGCACGACCCGACGCGCCGTGTATTGAAGACGGCCCCACGCGAGTTGGTCCGAACGATTGTACGCGGTGCGGACCCTGACCTTGTACGCTGTCTGTGCGAGATAACCTGATAAATAGCAACTTACCACTGACGCCGGTTCAGAAGGCGAAGTTGGCCAAGCATAAGACAGGTCTGCGAACCTTAGTCCAGAAGCGAATCTCTCAAACACAAAAGAAAAAGGTGTTACAGAAAGGCGGCTCTCTCGGGGCCATTTTAGCACCGTTGGCTGCTTCCCTGTTGGGTCCAGTATCGGGTGGACTCTTCAGCCGACAATGAACCACACGAAAAAATGGCCCTTTTACCACGCCACCCCCTGATACTACGTCCATCAAGATCTAAGTCACCGCGACCATCACGACGATTAGCGCCCAAAAGCTGGGAGAAGTATTAAACTCGGGAGCAGCAGCAGGAAAGCTCAGTCGTCACGTTTTACCTCCCCCTACCCAGTAGCAGTTCGCTGGATGTGTTTCCTGACAACACCTTGACCAAGTACGTGACCTAGTTACCACAACCGTTGCATTTACCTAGACGCTGGGAATGTGGACTCGTGGATATCCAATACCCTTACTCGTGGTACAACGTGCGAGGTGGTGAAATGTGGTAGGAGGTGACCTACGAAGGACAAGAAACCCTACTCACCCTCCCCGGAGGCCAATACGATACCCCCAAGGAGTTCATGGGTGGGCTGAGAAGTCTGATGCATTATAAGTCACTACGGGACGTCACGAATACTTCAAAACCCATAAAAGCTTTCCCCTTCAAAAATCATGTGGACTTCGATTACAACGCACACAACGACAAGGCCTGTCTCACTCTCAACTCCAACGTGAGTGTCGAAATCAGTCCTACCCAACAGCAAATGCTAGGTCTCGATCCGCCAGGGTACGCTGGCTCCACCGGTGAGACAGACCACATCCCGATGGACATGCGTGGTGGTATGTATGGCCTGTACATCTACTCAGACGTGGTCGATGCACACGTTGTCGGAGACAGCGACGTACCTCTACTACGCGTCTGCCCGGTGAAAGGTAAGTATGGAGCTCGTCACCCACAGTTTCAGGCACATCGTGTATCTACCGGTCAGTCAGATCATAAGATCGATATAAGAGACGACACCGGTCTACCGATTGCATTCGAGCGTGGGAAAGTGGTGCTGACACTTCATTTCCGTCAAGTCCGAGTGGTTCACTTTGCATAATGAAAGTCCTTTATCAATGCCATACATCCAGTTACGTCGAAAATTACATCAAACAGGCTGGGGGTAGCTTTCCGGTGTTTGCAGGTACACACATGCAACGAGGACGCATGGGCTGGGGAGCATCGTCAAAACGTTCCTGCTTTTGGTGACGCGTGGGGTCCAAGCAATCGGCAAACAAGTGGTACGCAGTGGACTGCAAGTCGCGGGTGATGTCTTGGGTGGTGCGGCACCCAAATAAGCACTCAAACGCCGAGCCAAAAAAGCAGGAGGCGTCTTGGTCGCCAAAGCACAACGCACCGTAGGGAATAAAAGACCTGCACCACCGAGATCACGCACCAGTCGACCGACGCAGCGACGACACACATCGAAGACCCAGGATATCTTTTCTTAAAGATGGCTTTCATCCATGCCAAGTCCTGTCCTTCTACCAACTGTGAATTTGATTTATGGACCGTCCCACCTACTCAAACCAGTGCCGAAGAAGGTCAATGGGTGGAACATCTGCCCCTTTCCAGCATTACAGCCACAGGCCCCAATGAATTCACCATCACCAACGCTGGATTTAGCACACACGTACCTGTACGTGAAAGCCAAGATCACCAATAAAGATGGGTCAGTCCTCAAAGAAGATGCACCCGTGGGTCCAGTGAATCTTTGGCTTCATTCGCTATTCCAGCAAGTGGATATATCGCTGAGTGATAAACTGGTGAGCGCCTCAACGAACACGTACCCGTACCGAGCCTACATCGAAACACTGTTATCCTACGGACGTGACGCTAAAAAGTCGTATTTGACAGCCCCCTTGTTCTACCGAGATACCCCAGGCAACATGGAGGCGAGTCCCGATAATGACGGCTATACGGAGAGAATGGGTTTCACAGCAGAGAGTCACTCAGTCGATATGATGGGACGTCTGCAGGCGGACTTATTCATGCAGGACCGATACCTCTTGAATGGCGTACCTGTCAAAATACTACTGCGCGCAACGCCTGCCTTTGCCTTGATGGCCCCCAATGATGACCTCGAGTATAACATTGTCCTCCAAGAGGCCAGTCTGTTTGTACGCGAAGTGAAACCGAGCCCAGGTGTACAGTTGGGGAACATCAGAGCCTTGAAGAAAAAAAACAGCCCAGTAACCGATTCGACGAGTACAGACCAAGGTCTTTTCCGTTCCTAAAGGGAATATGATTGTCAATCAAGAAAACCTGTTCCTGGGAGATTTGCCCAAGCGTTTAACCCTAGCCCGTGTGGAGAACGTCAGTTATAAGTCAGTTTCACGTCAAGCCCCCTGTTCTGGGCTTCAGTTTTCATGTGGTTGTTCTCACGTTGTTGTTCACTGAATAAAAAAACGAGATCTCAAAACCCTGTCTTGTGTGTTTTCTGTGTGAGCATAATGCCCAATGTGGGGATTCAGTCAATGAATAGCCAATCAGTGGTCTAGGATGGGGTCAAATGTAACCCATCAATATCCAGAAAACCAACGTAGGCGTTAAGACCTTGATATAAACTGCACGGAGCATGGTTAGTACTTCCGAATTTTTCCCTTGTGGTGTTGTTGTTCAATAAAAGACTTCATGAAATCTCAACTTGAGTGAAGTATAGCTCACATTTAGACCAATTCATCGAACTGGTGTATATAGAGCAATAATTCAAAAGAATGAAGTATAGATCACAATTAGACAAATTCGTGGTGCAATGTGTATACAGAGTAATTCGAGTTTAGAAGTAGTAGTATTCACAACTTCACAAGAATGGAGTATATAACAGTTCACATTTAGGATCAATTCATCGAACTGACGTAATGTATATAGAGTAATAATTCAAAAGAATGAAGTATAGTTCACAATTAGACAAATTCATTGAACTGACGTAATGTATATAGAGAGTAATTCGAGTTAGACTCCAAATATGTCCATTAGAGTTCTCAAGTCCGGGTATAGTTCACTGACGTCAAAGACAATATATGTAGTATTCACAAGTTCAGGCACGTCGTACTAACTCCATCGGGAAAGACTTTCCGTTTCGGGTAGAAAAAAGTAGATGCATCCCTTTGCTGGATGTACGTTCGCATCTGGTGGTCGACGACCCGGAAACCTCGGTTAGTGCCACTAGCACTGGTCTGGCTTTTGAGCACGTCCAGGTAGAGGGCTTTGTCGATGGCCGGGTCGCGCCAGTTGACCCCTTTGCAGCTGAACTTGCTGTTTCCATCTTCACCGATAGGGCGATCATGGCATCTCCACTCCACTCTAACTTGAAGAGGCCCGGACTGGTAATGTCGCGTCGAGATAGCCACTGGTCCCGTTCAGCCTCATATTGCGCGCGTAATTCAGGTTTTAACGAGTGACTCCCAATCCGCATTAGAGACGGCCATATAGGCCGAGTCCGTGTCCATCTCCATGAGTTGCCAGTCTGATGGATTGAAATACACGCCCATGAAATCATATAAAAATTGCAGCATCCCCAGCTTGGCCACCTGGTATGCCATACATCCAATTTGAAGCGGTAAGTTGTAGCGAATGGTCTTCTTGGCTGATCTGACTTTATACGTATCATCATCGATGACGTCGACGGACCGAAAGAGTGGCGAGTTGATCTGGCGCTTGTGGAGTAGTGCAGATGTTCACGGTCATGTGCTTGTCTTGGTTGGTCAACGCTTTTCCATAGTAGCCAGTGCCCGTCAGTTTCCAGGATTCACCGATGATGGCCTTACTGGAATATCTATCTCCTTGACGACGGGCAGACGTGACGGTGTGGGCATTCCGTGCAAAACAGGCGTTGGGTATATACTGTATCACTTGGTAGACTCGCGTCACTTCGAGGCTGTGGCTCATGTACCATTGTAGTAGCGGGGTACCCAGCAAGATTTTTTCCGCCCACATGCTCCCAATCAGCATCCGATGAGGTTGTTTTAGTACGTCATGTTCTTCAGCAAAGGCACCCATGGTCTCTCCAATGTCAGCCCGACTCACCGGCGTGTTCTTGAAAATAGGCGGGCACTGGGCGAATCGTGGCTTGAGATTGTTGGGAACATGGAGGTCGCATTCTACAAATCCGTAGAGGTCCCCGGAACGAGCGGCGTCGAAAATCTGTGGCAGGGTCAGAAGTGGTCGGCGACTGAGTGGGTACTCGCGCGTAAGTGTGGGAGGGCCTGACACATGGTGTGAAATTCACATTCCCACAGTTCGATAAGATCGTACCCCAACTCTTCGACGTAATCCCCATTCTCCACCACTTCTGCCCGCAGTTCTTCTGCCGATTTCCCACGTCGTTCGCTGAAACGTCCACCGCTGAAAGGACATTGGTGGCCGTGCCAATAGCATCCATAAAACTGGAATACGATCCAGAAGACTATTCTGTGAAGTCATGTGACGCAGTCAGTATGTCGGCACCTCTTCCCACTTCCCTTATATGTGTTGTAATTCCTTGTACAAGGGCAAACCCATCGACAGGGAGTCGGCGATCTCCTATGCGATTCTTTGTGGCGTTGGTTTGATGTCTTATATAAATTCCCCGTCGATCGGCTTCCCAGTCCAACCACTGGTCAGCAAGATGTTTGTACGGCGTACGTTAAGGTGTGAAATGCCGACCGTCCGCCAACCAGCGCGTATAATGACCCCTGGGCATGTGTTGGGCGATTGACAACAGATACAGGGCATTGGCATCAAATCCAATGATTTTGGCACAGGGTTTTTCACTTGGAAGGGTGGTGACGTCTTTCTCGTGGTAGTGATGAAAAATAAGGCTGGGCCCGCCGACGATATTCTGCTTTAAACAATCATACATGTCCTCATCTTTTTGTTGAATGAGTGAAAAGTGTGTAGGGCAATCTTGAAAGAGATGGCGAAGCGCGAGACCCGGTAAACTCAGGCACTCCTTGAATATGTCGACGTGCATTTGAACCATTTTCTCGGCCGCTTCGAGGAAGGGAACGACATCTAAGTTGTTGTACCATATGAGGAAATCTCGCAAGGTCTGCATGTGTTGGTCGTTACATACCTGCTGTAGTTCCCGGTACGTTTCTTCCGAACATTCCACCTGCTTTAAATCATCGGAGAAAGCGTCCCGGGGTGGCAACTGTGTTTCCTTTTACCTGTACTATCGATGCCGGGGAAGACCCTTATCTACCATCGTACAGATGTTTGACGAGTGCGCATGCGCGGACTATTGACAACGAACGACACACTAGCCCAGGCGGATGCTCCCTCACGACAACTTCACAATAAGACCTCATACGATACCATAGGATCATTAGGGGCTCACCTAAACCCTAACACGTCTATTTCCACACCCTTTTCCCAGAATTCCCTGTCTGCGCATGCGCAGACTGTGGACAACGGCCGAGACCCTAGTCCAATCGGATGCCCCCTCACATAGGCTTCACATTGATACCTCACTCGATCCAATCGGCCCACTCGTGGTTCACCTACATCCCAACACGTTTATTTCCATACCCTTTTCCCACAATTCCCTGTCTGCAGAATGACCATATTCCAACCCCACACCCAGCCCATCGGATGCCCCCTCACATAGTCTTCACATTGATACCTCATACAACTCCATAGACCCATTAGGGACCCCCTCGATCCCAAAACGTCTCTTTCCATACCCTTGGTCTACCGCGCATGCGCAGCATGACCATATTCTACCCACACACCCAGCCCATCGGATGCCCGCTTCACGAATGCTTCACATTGATACCTCATACGACTCCATCGGACCATTAGGGGCTCCCCTAGATCCCAAAACGTCTATTCCATACCCTTGGTCTACCGCGCATGCGCAGAATAACCACATTCCAACCCCCACACCCAGCCCATCGGATGCCCCCTCACATAGGCTTCACATTGATACCTCACTCGACTCCATCGGACCACAAGTGGCTCCCCTAGACCCCAAAACGTCTATTTCCATACCCTTGGTCTACCGCGCATGCGCAGAATGACGATATTTCAACCCCACACCCACCCCACCAGATGCCCCTTCACGAATGCTTCACATTGATACCTCATACGACCCAATCGGTACACTCTCGCCCCTGAAGATTGCCGGAGAATGCCGGAGAATTTGGTACTACTTTCTGTCCACGGAGGCAGACCGCATCACCACCAGACCGCATCACCGCGGAGGAATACAGACGTCCGATTCACGCAGACCGGAAGTGACGTCATACATGACGTCACATTTCAGTACATTTCCTATCATGTTCAGTCATACGGGACTGGTGGCGCCCCCTGGCGGAAAAAGGGGAACCAAGAGTTACCGCCCTGGAAAACGTAAGGCGAAAAGGGTTCTATATACTACTCACGTAAGTGATAAACGATTTCTGAAAGTGCAAGCCGGATAATGCCTAAATCCAAACCCCGACATCTCCACCGAGGAAGACCAGGTCCGTCTGAAACTAAACACATGCCACTTGTATTTGCCATCGACAATTTGGGGTAGGTAACACTAGTCTTGATGCCCGAATTGCAAAATGAATTTGCACATGATAATAACTGACGTAATTCTAATGTTATAACAACTATGAAAAGATTATTTATCGGAATATTTGACCGATCAAAATATGGACGTACAAGAATGGGTATAAACCTAATATGAACGTGTCTATGTACCAAAAAATTCCCGGTCGCTGTAACCATATCTTTTTCACACTATAAACGTGTAGTCTTTTGAAAACTTTCACCAATTTTATAATAACCACTACATAATTATGTATCTTTCACTCCCAGGTATGATGGAGAGCAATTCTGTAATTCTTTGGAGATGTCAGCACGAGTACACAAGAAACGCGGGAAAGCGGACAAGAAAATTGGATTTTGCCACTACGCATGCTGGGCAAATAAAATGAAGGTAATAAAATATCAGATTCACATTATCTTGAGCTTTCATTTGTTTTTGTATTCACAATATATATTACTACATTTGTTGTTAGTAAATAGTATATACTATTTTCATTTTTTTAGGTCAACAGTGTGTTCGTCCCCGATGATAAGTGTGGTTATGGCTTTCCAGGAATTGTGCTCGACTTCTTGCGAGACATTCTACCAAACGACGTTATTGGAGAAATCAGAGAAGATACGTTTCCGCTCGATTTAGACACTCTCTGCAGATGTATACTATAAACATGATAAATATTTGTAGAAGCACTAAGAACAACGATATAAATAAAGATTACATATATTTTTATTTGCGTAAATAAAACTGATTCAATTTGTTTATTTCACACTGAATTTATCAAATTCGTTAGCTTATTAGATTTGAATCAACCATAATCCAACGTGGAGAATATTGTTGCGTGCACTACCGCAATAAGATGCAGTGAGCTATATCAGTGAAATAATTCTCACAAACACCAAGATATGCTTGCAAGATGCTTCTCTGTTTTTTTGCGACAACGCACAAACTTACGTGTACGCCAGCACAGCATGAAATCCATCAACAGAGAGAGTACAACAGAAAATACCCGGATGGGGTCACGAGAGAGTCATGTGATAAAACTTTCAAAACAAACGCACGTGTTACTCAACATTATTCGTTAAAGTCACAATGCAGAATAGTATTTCTAAATAATAATAGAACTGTAACAGTCTTATTTCACACAATGCACGCCGCATTACACCATCCCCCCTTCAGATAGCTCCGAGACCACTCGAGCTTTATAAGTCAAGACGAGATGGGTGATGAACAAGGCGTCCAAGACTCGTCCGCTGAGACTCTCTGTCATCCTCCTTGGCTGGAGCTCCGTCACCAAGCGTTACCGCAGGTATCCGATCTGTTGCCTTCTGGTCGACTACCCCTGGAAGATGTCGTTGGTCCTCTTGCCAATGACAAGTCCGCTGTGGACTTGTTGCTCCTTCTGCACCATCAATGGTAAAGGTGTCCTTCGCAGATACCTCAGAAGTCTCGGATGTTCTTGTATCCCATGCCTGCTGGGTCCGCCGTTTGCCGGGATTAATCTCTACACTAGAACGATTCCCTGATAATCCCTTACTTTTGGCCGGTGCCTCTGTCCGAGTTAGTATTGTACTTCTCAGTCGATTCACCCATGTTGGAACATTATCGGAGATGTAAGGTTTCAGCCTTTCATAATGTTGGACCTTTGATTGCTTGCTGTTCTGCACCTCGTACAAAACCGGCCCCAATACCTTGGAGACAATGTAGGGGCCTTGCCACTTGTCTTGAGGCTTGGGTGACTGGCCCTTCTTCTTAGCCTGAACAGAGATATACACCAGGTCACCAGCTTGATGGCCGACCACTGAAGCAATTACATTATAAACCCGTTTCTGTTTTGCACTCTTGGTTGCTGCTCTAGCAGCATCGTGTGTCCGTTCCATGGTTTCCGGGAGGGTATTCGGGTAATTGGGGTCTGCGTTAGGTTCAGCGTTTGGGTTAGTGCTCTCGCATGTTGGGCTGATCCGACGGACTGCCAGAGGCACTATGTTGTCTACGTCTTCCTCAAATCTGGCCCACAGATTGTGGAGCTTACGGCAGTGTCCACAGCCAGAACATGGTAGGGTTTCCACATACTCGCCCGCATTGTAGCAGTCGCAAGAGCCTTCCTTCTGTGAAAAGATATGGGATGGGGAATCCGCATTCCCGTGCGAACGACCCGCCCGATGTTGGATGGCAAACGAGTACTGGCTTGATTCCTCAAGCCATCTGGCTAGCTGGCCTTGAGGTGCTTTGAACCTGAATAACCAAGCTAGACTTCCATGTTCGGTCCTTAGAATGAATTGCCGTCCCAGCAGATAATGCTTGAATTGATTGATGAACATAGCTGCAGCCAGCAACTCCTGAACTGTCACACAATAACGTTCTTGGATTGGCCCCCCCAGGATCAAGGACAACAGTTTTATCCTCTACATGATCGGGTATAAATCTCGTGACAATCCTCTCGCTTCCGGCCGGGATAACCACGTCATCTGCTACCACAACCCTGCTACAGACATTGGAATCTTCGCTACTGCTGCACTGTCCGACAACCAAGCATCCTTCAATGAGCAAATCACCTTGTTTAGCAAGCACGGTTGTATCCGTCTCCTTAAGAAAATCCATTCCCAGCAGTGCTTTGTCTCTTATAGGCGCTACGTAGACTGGTCCGCTCCAAGTCTTCTGGGCTATCTGCAGAGTCGCAGTGACCCCACCAAATGCCCTAATCTCTGCCCCGCTCTCGGCGTTCAACAACCGGCATGTTGGAGACTCGCCCACGGTTAGGCCCGCCTCCTTTACCAATGACGTTGAAATGACTGTAGCATCAGCTCCAGTGTCGACAACAGCTCGGGTTTGTAGACCATTCACCTTAAGAGGAACAACAATACTTTTACTGGCACTGCCTAAACGGGCGACCTTGATGGTTGAATTATCAGCAACTGTCTCAGAAACAAATTCACGGTTGATATGTTCTGGAGATTTGTCATCTCGTCTTCTTGGATTCGGCGATCGAGAACGCACAGGACAATTTTTCTTAAAAAGGCCTACTTCACCACATCCGTAACATTTGGGTGATTCAAACGATGCATGTGAAGTTCCCGGTGTCCTTCCCCTATTTTGGGTGTCCACATTCTCTTTTTGATAGAGTTTGGATACCATCTCTTCTAGTAGCCTCCTTCTTGAATTCAGTTGTTGAATGGTCGCATAAGTTGGCGTTTGTATCCGCTGAGCTCCGTGTGCGCTCTCTACGACTAACATCTTGATCTTTTCCAAGGGTGGCCCGGTAATTGTGCTCCAGGAAGGTTACCAGGTCTAGA